>PVJX010020220.1:0-33576 GCA_004027295.1 Dolichotis patagonum | reverse complement strand
GTTCAACGATCCAACAAAAACTTGGTAATATGGTTATCAATCCCACACACTTAAACATACATGCAGTTATATCCTTTAGTGCATTTTCTTTTCCTCCTTTTGCTTTTTAAGTACATTATCTGTTTAGTTATATCATGTTTCAGCTTGCTCAGTACCTTATTGATCTGTTTTGTTGTTGTTATTTCCTTTTTAATCACCTTATATAATTCTGTTGTTTTTGTTTTTGAGTTTCTCCTTATCCATGTCACATGGATCAGCTTTGATGGAGTTGGGAGTTTTTGGAGGTATTTTGTTACCTTGTTTTCTCATGTTCTATTGTTTTATTTTTATTTAATTTGCATTAACTTGGTAGTAATATACAACAAAACAGGATGGAATAAAGCCAATTGAGACAGTATAGTGAAATTGGCACAGAACATCACAGCAGGTCATCAGGACAACAATAATAGGCACCATTGTGTATCTCGTTATCTTCAAAATAGTTGTTCTTCTATTAGGTACAGCAAAATCAAAAGAAATACACAACATTATAGAATATATCAGAACAGAATATTGAATAGAGCAACACCGTTAATCAGGACAAAGCAAAATGGCAATAAAAATATCTGCCTTCAGAGATAGTAGAAGGAAACTCCCCCGACTTGCTGTACCACATATGGTCACCTCCCAAGAGATACCCAGATCCCTGGATCCCGATTGTTAGCGGGTGGGGGGGATATGGTATGTTTGATTCTAAGCCCACGCCCCAGTAGCAGCGGGCTGGTTACTGGTTGGCTCAGCGCCCTAAGTTGTGGATAGTTTTCACAACACCGTTTATGTAAGAGGCTACCTTTCCTAGTGTGTTTTTGGCTTCTTTGTCAAGGATCAAATAGTTGAAGTACTTGAGGTTGTTTCTGCACCCTCTGTTCTGTCCCCTTGATCCCTGTGTCTGTTTCTGTGCCAGTGCCACGCTGCATTTATTTTTTTCTTTTCTTTTCTTTTCTTTTCTTTTCTTTTTTATTTTGGTACTGGAGATCGAACTCACGACCTCTCGCTTGCCAGGCAAGCGCTTACGCCGCTAAGCTAAATCCCTGGCCATGCTGCATTTATCACTGAAGCTTTTGGTAATAACTTCAAGTCTGGAACTGTGCTGCCTCCCAGTTTGCTAATTTTACCTAGGATTGCTTGTTTTATTCAGAGTCTCTTCTGGTTCCATATGAATTTTAATATTGTTTTTTCTAGTTCTGTTAAGAGGCTGCTGAATTTTTTATTGAAGTTGCATTAAATCTGTATTAGTTTTAAAAATATGGCCAATTGACTATATTGGTTCCACCTATCTATGAACAGGGGATCTTTTTTCATTTTTTGATGTCCTCATCAATTTCCTTTTTTAGAGTACTGTAGTTTTTGTTGTAGAGGTCTTTTACTTCCTTAATAAGACTAATTTGTAGGTGTTTAATTTTTCTTGGTGCTACTGTAAATAGTAGTTTTCCAGTTTCTTTCTCAGTGGATTTGTTATTAGCATACAGGAATGCTGTTTATTTTTGTGTATTGATTTTGTGTCCTGGTACATTACTGGTTATTAATTCGGAGTCTGTTTATGGCTTTTATAGGATCTTCTATGTAGAGAATCATGTCATCTGCAAATAATGATCATTTACTTCTTCCTTTCCTATAAATGTCCTTTTATTTCGTTTTCTTTCCTAATTGCTCTGGCTAATGTTTTCAGTACTATCTTGAACAGGAGAGGTCATAGTCAACATCCTTTTCTTGTTCCTGATTTTAGAGGAAAAGCCTTCAGTTTTTCCCCACTTAATATGTTAGCAGTAGGTGTGTCATGGCTTTTATTAGATTGGTTTTTTATTAGGTTGACATAAGGCTTTTATTAGATTGAGCAAAGTTCTTTCTATACCTATTTTCTTCAGCATTTTTATCATGACATGATGTTGGATTTTGTCAAAGGCTTTTCTGTATCTGTTGAGATGATTGGGGAATTTTTGTCCTTCTGTTTATGTGATGTATTACATGTATCAGCTTGAGTTTGTCAAACATCTTTGCATCTCTGGAGCGAAGCCTGCTTGGTCATGAGTCATGGCCTTAATCATTCACACATTCCGTTTGCCAGTGCTTGTGGAGGACCTTTGCGTCTGTATTCACTAAGGAGACTGATTTGTAGTCCTCTTTTGTTTGGATCTGTCTCTGGTTTTGGAACTGGTACTCATAGCTTCCAGGAATGTCTTTGGGAGTCTTCCTTCCCTTTCAGTTTTATTAAAAACCTGAGGTGTATTGTTGCTCCCTGAAGTTTTTGTAGAATTTAGGCCTTTCTTAGTTGGTGGCTATTTATCACTGCTTCAATTTCATTGCTTGTTGTTAGATTCAGGGCTTTTAAATCTCCTTGATTCAATTTTGACAGTTGACATGTATCTAGGAATCTGTCCATTTCTTCTGAGTTCTTTAATTTATTGGTGTACAGGTTTACAAAATAATTGTTAGTATTTTTTATTTCAGCAGTGTCCATCGTGATTTCCCTTTTTCCTTTCTGTTTTGTTTAGTCTTGTGTTTGAGACAGGTCCCCACTGTGTAGTGCAGGCTGGCCTTGAACTTACGGCAATCTTCCTGCCTTAGCCTCCTCAGTGCTGGGAATATGGGGGTGCTCCACCATGCCCGGCTCCTTTTTCGTTTCTAATTGCGTTGGTTAGGATCTTTTCTCTCTTTTTTTGGTTAAGTTGGCTAAGGGTTTGTCTGTTTCAGCAAAGCATCGTGAGATATAGGGTATTCACTTTGATTTTCTCAAAGCTGCTTCCATGAAGTGGTCTTTTGCCAGAAGCTCTGTGAAAGAAAGATTTTGTTATTAAAGAAATTTAGAAACCTTTCACATTTAGTTTTGACTCATATTTAAAGCCTCTGAAACCTTGCATCGAGACAAGAGTTAAACTTGTTTAGTTTATGATGTAACGAATTTATTTGGCCATTTGCTTTTTAAAAAGCCACACTTGATATTCTGAGGAGCTAATGCTGTGGGAAACATAACACTATGAGATACTAATCTAGATAGATAATATAAAGAACTTGATCTAAAGAAGACCACACTTGAAATCTAATATCAAAATTCCAGTAGACCGTCACTATGTGGATTATCAAGTTAGTCTTTTGGTTAGGCACCATGAGCAGCAGCGAAGTCACCCATAACCTCAGCGATTCGTATGGTTTAAACAAAAGTATGAAAACCCCGTGTCTTTTATATTGTGAAGTGCGCCCCCATTTTTGTTTTCTTCCCCTTTCTCTTTTTCTCTTGCCTTATGAACATCTTACCCCATCAAATGACTCATTTAAAATTGTGTCTGTTCTTTTCGGATATATTAAAATCCCTTGAAAGGAAATTAATTTTTTTAGTAAAAGGTATCACAAAAATTTATTAGACTGACAACTTTATTTAGATTTGAAGAACTTGAAGTGTTTGGAGGACTTCTTTCCTCTTTCCTTCCTCCCTTCCTTCTTATTCTCCCTCTTTTCCTTCCTGCAGCAAATATACGTGCATACTAAGGCTTGGCACTAGAAATATAAAATTCACAGTATCTATTTTTAATGTGTATATATTGTATGTTTATTGGATGAATAAATTTATCCCTTATGTGAATAATGATCACTGGGAAAAATTTAAAAACATTTGTATTAGCCACTTGATGATTTTAATAGTTTTTTAAATGCACGTAGATTGTGCATTTAGTCTGGTACATGGAAAAGTGCAGATTTGCAGCACATGTACTCCTTTTTTTTTGAGACAGGGTTTCCCCTACATAGTTCAGACTGGCTTTGAGCTCACTATGTAGCCCAGGCTGGTCTCAAACTGTGACAGTCCTCCTGCCTCAGCTTCCTGAGTGCTGGGATTATAGGCGTGCACCACCACTACTGGTTACTACTCATCTTGTCATAATGCCAAAACAGACATCAGTAACCGCTCACAGCACTTAGTATGGTAAGCTCCGATCTGGCTTTCCCGTGTCGTAGGCAGGCGGCCACTCCCTCCTAGAACTAGAGCTCTTCGCTTTCCGGGGGTTAAGGAAAGATGAGAGTTTGAGGAGACCTTGTTTCCGTTCTAAAGAAGTATCTGATGTTGGGAAAGGTTCTAATGAGGTGTTTGACAGTTTTGTTCATGTATTTACACCAAGGGATTTACTACATTGTTTTAAACATTCACACAAATATTGCTCCTCTGTCTGTGAGGAGAAGCCTTGCTGGCAAACATCAGCTTACATATGCCAGCATCATTTTTCAGCCTGGCTTTCTGGGATGCCATCTGATACCTTATTTGTATTTACTAATGGTATCTGATACCTTATCTCATTCTCGGTGTGGGGTAACATTTCTACATACCTTAATGTATTCCATTTATTTCAGTTTAGAAAAACTGCCTTCGAAGTGAAAAAATAAAGGCTTGATTTCTTGTATTTGATCAGCGGGCCCCTCTATCAGTTCCTATTTCTAGGAGAGGCTTGGCTTTCTACATAACCCTTCAATCTCCCTGAAATCCTGCCAGGGCTTTTTGGGTTCCTCAGCCCCTGGTGGCTTAAGGGTTGAAATGCGTTCTGTTTCTGCTTGTTTGTTTGCTGTACTAGGGATTAAACCCAAGGCATCCACACAGAGCTACTCTCTGGTCATGCCTCCTCCCTCTTTTTTCAGACAAGGCCTTGCCAAGTCACTAAGTTGCCCATGCTGGACTTGAACTTGTGATCCTCCTGGCTTAGCCTCCAGCCTCCTGCCTCCTAGAGTGCAGGGACTGTAGACAAGGCTTGTGTGTTTTTTTTTTTTTTTTCAGTTTTCAAACTCAGGACCTAGGCAGGTGCTTGCGCCACTGAGCTGTATCACCGGCCCAAGCTTGTGGTTTTGAATGTGATACTTTCAGAAGTCTTTCAGCTGTGTATTTTGGCACTTTACCGTAATCCCAGCTGACTGATTGGTTGAGGTGGTTGCAGTTAGAAGCCAGCTTGGACTGCATAATGAGACTGTGTGTGTGTGTGTGTGTGTGTGTGTGTGTATTTACATATATAATTTTTCAGCTCTTGTTATGATTTTTATTTATAGAACATCAACATTTATATACTCAGTCAAAAGACTGAGCTTTGCCAAAATATACTACCATGATGTCAATGAAATAGTTTCTTTAGGAATGACCCAGGATTTGAATATCCCAAGTACATGCTACATTTGTCACATGTATTTTTGGTCACCTAAAATGGTATAGGTCCTTGGTTGGAGACATCTAATCATTTTCTCTTGATAATCTCTTTTTAACCTCCTAACAGGTTACCTTGAATGCTTTAAAAACAGAAACAAACACTTACTAGCATGCAAAATGCATCTTAAAGGAAAAATAGTATTATTATCATTATCAGTATTATTATCATTATCATTATATTATCATTATAAGCACTTCAAGCTCAGTTAAGCTTGAAGTGCTTAAACCTGCCGGGTGAATAATAGCTAAGAATCACCGTACAGGTACAGGTATGTAGGGAGCCGGTCAGGCCCTGGATCTTAGAGATGAATTTACGAAAAAGGATTGAATAAAAGCACAATGCAAACATAGTTTGTGAGGAATCCAAGAAGGTCAGAACTCTTGGAAGTAAGACAAAGACTTCTCTGGACATCCAGTATTTCCTGGGTTTCAGACAAGGTTGGGGCAACATGAGGGAAAGTGAAGGAAAAGCAGAGGTAAAGGTGGGAAAATGAACAGGACTTTGAAAGTTAGACTTTTCCAAGCAGTACATTTTACCAGTTAAGAGAACTGTCTTATCTCTGAAGTTGACAGTTATTGCCCCAGAATCCTTTGAGTGGGACGAGCTCTTGGCTGCAGTGTTATCTTCCTTTCAGACTGTGAATCCAGAGAGCACGTGATCAGCAGCTTAACCCTTACACAGCCCGGACCCCAACACAGGTAAAAGAACATCACCATTTTTAAAGGCTGCATCTGTGGGACTTTTTATTGGTCATTATTCAGAATATATTTTTTGAGCAACTACTTTGTTCTAGGTGCTTTGCTAGATAATGTCACTGACTTGTAGAGATCCTTCCATCCTTGATTTGAGGAAACTCAGCCTAACAATCACTGTCTCCTAAAGTAGGTGCTGAAACAAATACCAAGGAGCAAACTATTCAGTTTAGGTCCCTGTACTGAATGCCATTGTACAGCTGCTTCCTGAAATGACCGAGAAATCCTCTGGGTCCTGGAAACTGTCTTTCAAATCCTGGTTACTGTAAGATTTGCTCCATAGCAGTTTATAGTCATAGTGTGTCATGAGCAGCTAAAAGAGGCAGTGTCAGAGACGCCCAGTGAGAAGAGGTAACCACTGTGCAGAATATTACCAGTAACAGGGATAGGATGATCTGGAGATACGTAAAGGACTCCCCACCCCACTGGCTGGAGAGAGAACAAAGAGAAGGAAGGAGTACAAAAGGAGAGAAGATGCCTATGGGTTTGGATCTCTGCTCTCCTACTACCTAGCAGTGTGGCTGTGGGAAAATTTCTTACCATACAGAAATTCTTCATCTATAAAGAGGAATGATGACATCAGTCATGAAGGGATGATAAAAATGAAAACTGCTTAATACAAGATCTGAAATATAGAATATAGTCATGTGTATCAATGGATCTAGTAAAACTCAGTAAATGCTTTTGTTTGTCCATAAAACAGCAATACTATGGCATAGACTACAGTCAAGATTAAATAAAGACCAAATTAAAAGACCCACCATAGTGCCTGCCATATAGAATATGCATTCTTGAAGTAACCATTGGCTACTGTGATAATGAAAATTTGGATGGATGAAGAAGGCGTTTCAGACACAGGAAAGAGGTCCCCAGCCTAGTCACAGCTCTGCAAGTTACCTGTCCTCTTTTTTCTTTTTTCTTTTCTTTTTGTTTTTTTTTTGTACCAAGGATCGAACTCACGACCTCATGCTTGCCAGGCAGGCGCTTAAGCCACTGAGCTAAATCCCCAGCCCAAGTTACCTGTTCTCTTGGACAAAAATTTTGTTCGAGTGAATAGTAGTTGAAGTTACTTGACGATTGTGGTTGAGGTTCCGTTATAAAATAGCATGAACGAAGAGCCTCTTGATTAGGGATATTGGAATTCTGGAATTCCCAAAGAAAATTAAATGAATGAATTAAATAAAGTTAAGTCTCCGCTTGATTCAAGTCCTGTGGTTCCTCCATTCCTTCAGTGATTTCTGAGAAAGACTGACGGGTCCAGCATTCCCCCTCAGTAGAGACCTAGGGCTGCAGCCTGACCGCCCAGCATAAGGATGGGCCTTCTTCTTCATTTTGACAGTAGCTGTACTTTTACTAAATGAAGAAAATGTTTTCATTTTCATGTGGCAATCTACCCAGGTATTTGATTTGACAGCTAAGAAAAAGAAGTAAAAACTCAAGAATATTTTTAGTGACATGTTACTTCCTGCTCATTTTTTTTCACCATTAATTTTGAGAGCCAGAGTCAGCATCAAGGAGAAGGGAGAAAGAGGGAAATCAAAACCAAACAAACAAAACCGAAAAAACAAACAAAAATACAGTTCTTCAGGAAGTGAGTCTCCAGGTAGAGCTGAGACACCTGAAAAATGTGTCACTTCACCTATTTTGCATATTGAGTCCATAGGTATGTCCCAGGTTTGCCAAAGTGTAACTGAGAGCCATTTTGAGAGAAGAAACTAGTCTTCCCGTGAAATAATGTGTGAAAGTAAACTGGACTTAACTCAGAGTTAGACACATCAAGCAGGCTTCTTTACAGCAGGACCTCTCGGTATCTTGGGTATGCTAATATGAATTCTGAATGTCTGAGAGGGAGGCAATGCATGCAGTACAGCCCAAACTCACTGCAAAGTGGTCCTTCTCACCAAGTGCCTGGGGACCTGACTGTTGAGTGGCCTTTGGGCTCAGCATCCCTTTGCTGACTCGCCCTTTGCCTGTGGGTGTAGCTACAGACAGATGTTGGCAGGTAGCTTTGTCTTTCCAGTAACCATATGCAAGCTAATGTCCAGATATCACCAGTCCTTTGAAAAAACTGGACGGGGTATAGTTGGAAACCTAATGCTCTCCCAAAGATGTCCATACTCTAATCCCCGATGCCAGTGAATACAGTACAGTGTAGTTCTTCCATGTCAAAGGGATTTTGCAAATGTAATCGCATTAAAGATATTGAGGTGATTGATTTCCTTGGATTATCAGGGTGGGTCTGTGGTACACATGCAGTCCTAAAAGAGGCCAGCAGGTGAGTCTCAGATGTGATCACAGAAGCAGAGATTGAGTATTGGAAGCCGTGAGTCAAAAGAAGGCAGGAAACCTCTTGAAACAAGAAAAGGAGAGGAAATGAATTCTCCCCCAGAGCCTCCTGAAGGAACACAGCCCTCCACCTGTGTTGGGGTCCTGACTTCCAAACTGTAAGGTAATACACTTGTGTGCCTTTAAACTTCTAAACTTGTGGTAATTTGCTATAGAAGCAATAAGAGATTAACACTTGGGGTTGATATTGGTCCCACTTTTCCTGTGCTTGAAGGAAGGTGGTGGATGGATTAACACTCTTCAAAGACCCTTCTAAATCTGTGCTCCTGCTCAAGACTCCGCTCTTTGAGTGGAAAGTCTGTGGTAATCTGCATCTGGCCAGAGGGTCCCATTGTCATTCTACCCCATCTCCACCTCAGACCCCAAGACCCAGCTGTCACAGTATCCCATACTTGTGCTGCTTAGCTGTGCAATGAGCAGACCAGTCACCAAAAGCTTTGAAAGAAGTAGCATGATTGGTCACTGGTTAAGATGTGCATGGAGATTCAGTAGGTGC
The DNA here is from genome assembly GCA_004027295.1 of Dolichotis patagonum. NCBI lineage: Eukaryota > Metazoa > Chordata > Mammalia > Rodentia > Caviidae > Dolichotis > Dolichotis patagonum. Next base: position 24,766 of record PVJX010020220.1, on the reverse strand, counting down.
CTTGAAACCATACTGAATTCTCTTGGCTCATGTGTGTTACTTTAATATTTGAACTCCACTGGGATTACAAGATATCAACATATGTGTATGTTTCAGGATATTTGACCTGACATTAAAAAACAAAAATGGCTTTACAGTGGGAAAAAAATTTTAAAAGATGTGCATCTGTTGTTTATGTAGTGACTTTGGACTGAAGAGCTAGCTGCTGGATTTGGATTTCATCCAGTTAGTATTATAGTATCCTGTGGTCACTGAATGCATGCAAAATGAGGACTACTACATGTGTTAAAATTATGGCCCAAATTCTGCAGTGCAGTTATCATAATAGGGCTGTTGGATGGCTTTCCATGCCTTCATGCATTTACTGACTACCAGGGTTGAAAGTTGGCTGATACAGCATTAGGGATTGTCAGTAACCTTGTATGGATTTAAAGTTGAGCATGGGATAGCTGGGCCTTGTGACATTGACTGTAAACCTAAAATTTGGAAGGGTGAGGCAGGAGGATCTATGAGTTCAAGGCCAACCTGGACTACATAGAGCTTTTAATACCAGCCTGACTACATAGTAAGACCGTGTCTCAAAAAGAAACAACAAACATACAAACAAAAATAAAGTTGAGCGTGGGATAATGAACCATTACTTGAACCTTCTTTTCTGAGCGTCACAGTTCTGTAGCTTCCTGGGGACAGTAGCAGCAATAACTCCTAGCAGGTAAATGAGAGAAGCAGAACTGGGCAGAGGCAGAGGGTGACTGTGACACACACACCTGCTGGAGCCCAGATGGCCTGCAGAACCATCCCTCACTAAGGCGACGGGAACTGATCTCTATTCCCTGGCATCAGCCATTGTATGCTGCTTGCCCATCCTCCACAGGACAAGTCCCCTCCTGCGAGACTTGACGCGAACCAAGCACAGTTCCTTGAGGGACTCTCAGGCTCCAAAAACCTGAGGGTTAAGGCACTCATCATAAAGGAATCTGGGTTCACTACACTGATTTTCCGAGATTCTGATGTCACTGGGTGGAAGAACTGTATGGAGGATGAATCAGTCTTTTTTTTTGGCAATGCTCAAGTCAGATCCTGGAGCACGGTGGGTAAGGAAGAAGACAAGACTGGCGCAGAGCTGACAGGCTGAAAGGCCAAGGCAGCTCACCTGCTGGAGGTGCGGGCCGGGCCAGCCTGAAGTGGTAGCTTTCCTGCCCGGGACAAAGAACTGGGTGGGATGTGGGGCCCTCTTCCACTTGGATTTTCATTTATGGGTAGTTTACAAATGTGAGAGAGATTGGAGGTCTTGTTATTTGGTCTAATCTTGTGCTTAGGGAATGTAGGCACTGAATTGGAGCAGATAGAAAAGATGAGAACTTGAAATAAAGAGTTGTGAGGTTTGACGTTTATGGTCTTTCTCTCCTCTAGAAAAACAGGTGTCTTGTAAAGACAAGATGAGTTTTTCAGCTCCCAGTCCTTCTTTTTCCTTTCCCTTTGTCCTGCTGTCCCTGAGCTTGGCTGGCTCGCCCTCCTTGAGGAAGGAGTTTGGCTTCTACTGAATGGGGACCAGTGAGGTCAACACCTCTCTTTCTCAGAACTAACTAGCTCCCACTCAGGGCTTTGAGGACTTTCCCTCTCCCCTGAAAAGGTTTGCAGGTCTCTGAGAGTTGTTGCTAAGAATTGAGCATCTGATAAAGAGGAAATAACTGGACTGTTGTGGGAGGCTGTGTTTTAGAACAGCTGATCTTGATGCCCAGGCTACGTCCTGGATAAAAAGAGACTCCTGCCCACTTCCTTGCATTATTTTCCATAGGCCTGAAGATGCTGCTGTCTGTGGGAATTTAGTTTTGACATCCTAGTGGATGGAAGATTTGGATGCCCTGTGACCAAGGCTTTCATCTGGAGAACCACGTCTGACCTTTCTCGGTGCTGACTGACTGGAGAGGCTGTGTTAAGAAGGGTTCTAGAAAGTTTGAGTGATGTGTTGCTGCATGGCTTGGCTGTCTCTGCAGCAGAGTATCCACACAGCAGTCTGCAGTTGGCTGGTAGCTGTTTTTATTTTAAAACTATGTCTACTTTTACACCTTGGATATAGTGTGGGGTACACTGTAGTCTGAGTTAGTCAGAGGTAGAATCCAAAATCCAGAATGACAAGTTAAAGAACTAGTATCTAGTTCCTGGACTCAGGAGAAGGGCAAATGATAAACCTAAGGTAAGTATCTAAATAGGGAAGAGATGGTTGGAGTTAGAGTGTGAATATTGTTGGTTCAGATGTCGTGCAGGAGACACGATCAGTGACTCCACTGAGATAGTTCTAGGTCCTGTGTCCCCAGACCTGCTGATGTAAAGGCTGTGGCTGTGGAACACAGAAGTCTCTTACTGTCTCATCTGATCGAAGAGTGAACCGTTCAGTGTAAAAGCAAAGCTGGGAGCATCTGCTTAGCAAATCATGGAGATCCGCCTGCTCAGTTGGGAGACGATGGGGCAGGTATAGAAAGAGAAAGAGGGCCCTCCTGGCGGCAGTCGGCTTAAGGACAAAGAGGGTCAGGTTCCAGTCTTTGCCTTTGGTTGAGAGCATCAAGGACTGCGAATAAAACTGAACTGTAAATTTTAAGTTTCCTTTTGCCCAGAAATTCCCTTTTCCTTAGCAGACAGAGGCTGCTCTATAACCAGCATTAATTCTCGTTGGAAGTATGTTTCATCGTTCAGCATGGGGTCCTGTCTCACAATTAGCCATGTTTTGAAAGGTTCTCTAGCTGACCTTGGTTTTCCAAATGACAGCTTGTTTTATCTGTTAAGGACACCTGTTTGTGCTGTCTGTAATTTGGATAATACAGTTAGGCAGTTTTGCAAAGGAATTTTGCATTTCTCACAGTATATTTCATGTATCTGTAAGTCACTTTTTTTCCCTTTTCATTTTTCCTTTTCCTCATAGGAAACTTGGGACCTAAGTGGAAAGAATCTAGAGAAAGTGAATCACATGTGAAGTGAAATCCATATCCCAATATCTGTATTGTTATCTCTATATTATGTCATTTCAACTTAAAGCTTCATGACAAAATTGTAATTCTATCTAATTTACATTAATATACAGGGTTAGGGTTAGAGTTAATGTACAGGAATATACACTAATATACAGGAAGGTTTTGAAACTTGTAAATGTTGCATGGAAAGAAATGATGCATCAAAGTGTAATTTTTTGCTATCAGAATACTTCACACTGTTTTCCTGTAGTGACACATGGATTAAAATTTAAAAAGCCATTTATTTCTTGCTTTGACTTGTCCTTCAAAAGGTGGGGTAGTCGCCATAGAATGACTCACAAATCAAAAGCTGCTCTTCTACCCAGAAATGGCATGTGTGGAGAAGTTAGTAAATACGGAAACATGAGTCCCCGGAAAGTGGGAATATTCATTACGCTGAGCATCCCTGTGAATGTCTGAGTAACTCTCGCTAAAGTGAACAATGCGTTAAATATGATTACTGTTCTGGTTGTTAAAGATCAGTGTGGTCTTGACACAGTTTCTTCTCATGACTTTTAAGTGAGACCCTGAGTTCATCTTCCTGTAACTATTGCAAAAGTAATGTGTTTAGAGGGTCACTGGCTTCGCGAGCCTGAAGGGTTAATAGTCCTGCCCCCTTTGGTCGTTCTTTAAAAGGAGATTTTTATTGGATTGTTGAATCATAAGGAGATGGGACTGGGGCTCCCAATCTCATTCTCAAGTTACACAGGATTTTTCTACCGAACTCAGTCTTTTCACACATAAAAGAGGGAAATGAGCAGTACCATTAAGGTAAAAAAGAAGTGCATTTGTCCTTTTAGATTCTTGGGCAAATATTTAAATTGTAAGACTCTAGTATATTATTCTTATTTTAATGAAAGGCAAATAGACCCAGATGATTTAAGAAACTTGATTAGGCAGTTTAGAATTTAAATTCCTGATTCTCTCTTTGCCTGGTTATTGAGTGGTGATTTTTGCACACACAGATAAATTTAGTGCACTTTAAAATTCTGTGTGAATAACTTGTTCTTTAGGCCTCAGGGGCTGTGAAAATGTAGGGCCCAGGCCTATTTTGACCCTCAGAGATGTTTTGCTTGCTCATGGAAAGCACTGCTTTTTCTTTTTAGTTGCCACTGTAAAAAAAAACAAAAACAAAAAAAACACAGACTTAAGTTAAAATATGAGCTTCCAGTTACTTTTGAAAAATCCGGTGGCCCCTCTGCATCTGGTGAGTCTTTTTCCCACACAGACCTGCAGCCAGGCCTGGGAAGCTGCTGCCCAGCAGGAGGTCCCAGTTCCCCAACCCTGGGTTTCCTAGGCTGGCCTGCATAAACCCTGAAATGGAGAATGAACAGTTTAAGCATTATGGAGTCATTAGGATACTAAACAAAATCTTGGGGTACCGCTATCTTGAACTTTGTTCTTTTAACCACTTGAGTGTGTCCACAGGTGCATTCGCAGATTGCCAGACCATGGGAGAACCAGCCCATCCTCCCTAACGCAGAAGCATCGTTCACTCTAACAGACCCTTTAATTACAGGACTAACACAGCCCATAAGATCCCCAAAGCTAGTTAAACAGTGCTCGCCCTTGTACCTTCCAGTAGATTGGGGGTAGCATGGCAAGCGCCATGATTGATATGAAAAGTAGCAACGTATTCTTAAGCACAGTCGGCATTGTTGCTACTCAGTGAGGCACAAGCACTCAACACAGCGGCCTTTTGTCCTGTGTGCTTTCGGAGTGTGAGAACACCAGCAAGGCTACAGGCACAGCAGAGTTCTCCGCGCTGACTGAGAGTCAAGGCCGGGAAGGGGGTGAGCAGCGGAGCAGGGACAGACCCGGGAGAGGGAGCCAGCAGCTGTCATCCGGGGAACACTCCGCTCTGCCATTATCCTGCACGCAGGGCTCCAGCCCTTCATGTTCATGGCCCAGCAGGAGGTCCCTGCATAGCATCACTGCATAACATCACTGCATAGCATCACTGCATAGCATCACTGCATAGCATCGGGCCAGCTCCCTGTGCACATTTCACTTCCTGATCTGTTTGGGAGTTTTATTTTATTAAGAATTAGCACACTGCTTCAGAAAGGAAAAAAAACATCAACTAGGAGAAATTAGAGTTTGTTGACAGAAAATCGACTGGCAGGAATTTAGTACAAGAAGTTAAAATCAAACCTACATGGTAAGTGAACTTGATGTTCACCCATCATTATTTAATTCCATTAGTGTCCTAATAATCTAGCTAGGAATGTAGCTCAGTGCTGGGCAGTACCCTATGCATAGGTGAGGCCTTGGGTTTGAGCCCCAGCACCACAATCAATCAAACAATCCTATAAATCTGGTGATTAATTAGTTCCACGTGTATGAAGATTATTTTTATGATGAAAGATTGGGGAAACATTTTATTTGAATTACAAAGTAACATATATTTAGTGTAGAAAATGAAAAACTACAAGAATTAAGGAAAGTACAAAGAAATTTAATATCACTCTCTCTAGAGGTAATTATAGTTAATTTGAGTTTTATCTAAGTCTGATTTTTAGGGAACTGAGAATTCTGGCTACACTACTTACTTCATTATCTGTGTGTAATGCTAGATCACATGTATTTTCACATTTAAATAGTCAATGGAAGCTCTTTAAATGTCTATATAAAATTTCATCATTTGGCTATTCATGATTTTTAGAAAGTTAGATTTTTTTCAAATTTGAATAACAATGTAATAAAGACTTGTATAAAGTCTCCTACATCCAGGCTTTGTATACATACATGGTTTTTATTTAGACAAATTCTCAGAGGGTGTTTGGGTTTTAACCTCCCTTCAACAAAGGCTGGAGGAACCAAACCTCTCCTGGGCTCCAGACTGTGCTGTTTTAAGTTTGTCTCTCCAGGAAGCTGCTTTGGCTGTCCTTGGGCTGCTTTTTACCCCAAGAAGAAAATTAATCACTTGTAGGAGTTTCTTACAGTGTAGGAAGAGGAAAGTCAAGTGCTGTCACTATAGAAAAGCTTGGTAAACATGTGGGCCACCCTAACCATCATTTTAATTAACATTTGTTTTACATCATGAATGGAAAACCAACCCTTCTGTAAGAATTACAAGTATCTGTTTGGGAATATGTATTTGCTCTGAGAACCCTTGGGACAAAGAAAATAAAACACTTAATAACAACAGCATAATGAGGCCGCAGGGGTGTTGAAAAAGCCTTAATGAATGAATGATTTTAAAGTTCTCCAGAAGCCCAGGGAGAGTTCAGAATGGGTGGATTCCGTTACTCACAAAGACTAAGGTGTCTGGCAGCCGGGGTGGCATCTGTAAGTCAGAGCAAAATTTGAAAACATTCCTCATTACAGTTCCGGTATTACTAATGGAATGAATCGTGTATGTTGGAGTCCTATTATTCTATGAAGAAGTTTAACCCAGTTAACTGTACACACATCCTGACCATCTCAGCCATAGAAATAAACATTTAAACATACTGAGAGGAGTTAGGTGGATATTGTATTGTAAGGATCCTTAAAAATAAAAACAACAAAATGCTTTGTCCTATGTGGGATCAAATGTAGCAAGTTTTCCAACTGAGTTGTCACATTTATACATCAGTTTTGCAGTGACTTAAGTCTGCTTTTATGTGGTTAATCCTGCAGCAGGAACAAGTGGAGATTAAATTTGTTAAGCAAACCACTGAGGTAAAAATCAAAATGTGCACAGTGTCCCAATTTGCAACAAAAGAGCCCTAGGGAGTCGGGCTCTGAACTGCCCGATTAATGAGAACGTGAGGCTGTGATCAGAGGAAGCACCCTATATAACCACATCAGATTTGTTCTGGTGCTTCCTGCTGCTGTCTGTGGAAACTTATATTTTCAGTAGTCCTCCTAAGTTTACCAGGTTTGCAACTCCTAATAATAAAATCTGATTTGGTCACAGTGATTTACTTGGCAAATTTAATATCTACTTATTCCTGGCATAGGATTAACCCTATGAAATCAGAAAGCTTAATTGTACGAGTTGACACTAATGTAACAAACTCAGTTGGAAAACTTACTACATTTTGTCATAGGTACATGAGGGTGTTTTGCTTGTTTTTAGTAATCCTTAATTACTTAGAAAATCTGTAAGTTGGAATAGCATGGAGGGATGTACCTGTGACATGACTTGGAAGAGAATCTGTGCTAAAAATAATAATAATATGGTGTCAATGTGATTGTTTTGAAAAATATGTTGTCACATTGATGTGGAGAAATAGTTACTAGTCCCTGTGAGAAAGCGACTTCCCTGCAAAGAAAAAGGGAATTCTGGGTCTTTTTATTTATATTTCAGTAAAAATAACTCTTCAAACTTTATATATCTAAAGTGAAAGTGCAGGAGCAAGCTTTTCTGGTTTTTGTTTTGTTTTTTTCCTGGTATTAGGGATCAAACCAATACTCTGCCACTGAGCCATTTCCCCAGCCCTTTGTATTATTTAATTTTGAGACAGGGCCGTACTAAGTTACCCAGGTTGGCCTCAGACTTGTGATTATCCTGTTCAGCCTGCTCAGGCACGAGGATTACTGCGGTGTGCCGCCATGTTCAGCTTCTCTAGTGCTTCTTTATAAAGCTGTATCATAATAACAGTACTACCAGTAGTCCTGTAATTGCGAAAAGTCCAGTTCTGCTGTTGTCTGGTGATGCCAATAACTGAGAGACAGAGACCAAAGGAAAAAGAGCTTCACTGGCAACAATATGGCAAGTGGGTAGATGACGGGCTTTCACCCCAGATTCCATCTTGCCATGGAAGAGGCACAAAAGTTTAGGTGGGATTACTGGGAAGTCTTAATTTTAGCCATAGCCAGTTAGGCACCAGAGTGGTCATAAATTCTAGCAGTAATGAATTTTCTTGGTGTGGTTTCAGTACTGCTCACAGGTCACCAGCTGTGTCAGGTGTTCCTGGTTCCTGTAAAGGCCAAGAAAATTACTGAATAGCATGTCATACGACTGGTGATTTTTTAAAACATTTTTCCTTATTCTTTTCAAGTGACACTGATTTATCGGCTAATTATTGGAGGTGGAAGGCATGGGGAGTGAGGCAAAACAGAAACAATAAACAGACTTGCTGGTGCTGGGAACAAGTTAAGGCATTCATCAGCTTCCACAGTATGGGAAGCTAGTTTAGTAACCCCGAAATCTGAAGTTAGAACTGATTTCTACTTTACATATTAAACAATAGCAGCTTCCCTGGATTTCGTGTTGCATTCCTCCAGCCTCTTACTGGCTTGTACCCTAAACTGAGTCTGAGTTGAGTGCAGCAGCCGGTGGGGCCCTAGGGTGGATTCCAAGCTGTGAGGAACTCTCAGCCCCGTGGAGCAGACGGGAGCTGAAATCCTGTGTAATCCTGCTGCAGAAGGTGTGCCCAGCTCAGCCCACAGTGGAGCACCGCTGTGACTCAGTCATTCACGACTTCCTCACCTTGTTGCTGTGCTTAATCTATCGCTGTTTTACCCCAGAACCTAGGGGCCCACAGCGTCCCCAGCAGGCTGTTTACTAATGAAGACCCCAGGCCCCATTCGGACCTGTGGAATCATTTGAATTTTAACAAGATCTCCAGGATCCACGTTTTGTCATTTGGCCAGCACTCCTACCTGGGATGCGGTGGTGGTGCTGGGGGAGGCCGTCCTAAATGTGTGTTCTTCCAGGAGAGAGCAGAGCCAGCCCAGTACTGATCATGGGCGTCAGAGTGACTTAGTCATAATAGCCTCTTCGGTGGCGTGCCTATTGCTTGCCAGGAGTACCTGCCATGTGGCTTAACTATCTGCTTGTACTTACTTCTCACTACAGCCTGTAAAAGAGAAATATTTATCCCAACTTTGTATGTTAGGAAACAGAGTTTCACAGGGACCGAGACGGCTCCTGGCTCCTAAGCAAGTCGCAGGGGAGCTAGACAGACCCAGGGCTGCTCTGTGGCAGGCTCTGCTCCTCCTCCTGCAGTGCCCAGACTCCAGGTATTGGCGACACCACCTCTGCAAGCTTGCTTTGCCTTACTTCTCATTTGTTTGTCAGTTCATCATGGAACTGTAGTATGTGAAGTCCAAAGAGCTCTAAACCCTTAGTTGTCTTCTGCTGTGATACAGTGAATAATTGCTCCTGACTTGCTAGCATGATGCTACCTGGTTCCCAGATGCAGTTCTGGTAAATAGTTGAATCCTGTTGGTCTCCTGATTTCTGGCACTGGATATTAGGTGAATTCCTGTCCTGAAAATCTTCAGATACATATTGCCTTAGGGGTCATTTCTTCAGGCTACTTATTAGTTATCTTGCTGGGTCCTGCATTTTTACTATCCAATATATTTTACTCAAAGAATACTCACTGAATCAGTTTTTTTAAATTTAAAAATTTATTTACCCATTAGATTTATTTTCTGTTCAATTTTTTTTCTATTTAGTTAATGGGGAAATATTTTATGATCATTGTAATGTGTGAAACTTAGGAGGAGATATAAAGAAAATTTAATCTCTCCCCTAACCTCCCATTTCTACCCCATGGTAGTGAGCAGTATCCACAAACTGGCTGTGTTATTCCACACCTTTCCTTTTCCTTATGCAAACGTGCACAGACAGAAATGTGCATGTACAGGGCTTTTATTTTTACAAAACGTACTCTGCAGTTCGTTTTGAAGATGTCATAGACGGCCCTCCATCTACTCTCAAGTCTCATTTGCAATTTTTTTTCATTACAGAGACTCAGTTTGAAGAAAGAAGTGAGAAAATATTATCAGTTCAGGTGTCAGTGATGGGAGTTTAAGGATATAACCCTGTACAGGCAGAATGTCAAATGAAACGTGCTTAGAACGTATGAAACGCCTGTATTAATCTTTAGGAATTATCTTCCTAATTACATATCAAAAAACAAGCGTTGATATTGTTATGTGTCTTTTTTCTTCTTCTTCTTCTCTAAAATGAAGCAGTTTGATTAACCATTTTTGGAGAGAAAATATCACTTCCTCTGGCAGAAGTATCTCAGACTGCAGATAGTTTAAAAGTACACCGCGTTCCTTTCTCCTTCCCTGTCACTGGGCTCTTTGCTCAACTTCAAAGCTTGCCATCATCCCTGAGAAAAACATTTTCTTCCTTAATAACTAGCATGAATACACTTCAATTTTCTGTTTTTCCAGTCTTTTAGCTTACATGGACCTAATGCCAAATCTCTCATCATAAAGACATTTATTTTATATTTTGACTGCACTGATAGCCTCAAGTGAAGTTATAAATAATATATATTGTTCTTCTTAGTTATGAGTTGCATGTTAATTTTGTCCACACTGATTTCTTACTCCTGCGAAGAAATAAGGTGGTGTACGAAAGAGAATTTAAACTCCGAGGGTCATTGGTTGCGGTGATTAGTCCTGTTGTCATGCTCTTCTCACCAGCATGCATGGCTTTATTATGTGCTGTCTGGGTCTTTGTCATTTTTGGTGTGGGCCTCCTAATTTGCTTTTCTGGACTTCTATTTAACCTCCTCTTTGTGCCTACTGTATTTGGTGGCATTTATTAAAAACAGTCCTCATTTCCCATGGCTGCGTTGTACTGGTAATAAAGACATGAGGGTCTAGTAAAAAGAGGCGTGTAGTAAGAGTCTAGAAACCTGGTCGTGTGGTCCATGTCTAAGAAACCTTAGAGCAAGTCACAGACCCTGTGTCGAACCTCCTATTTCACACTCCTATGGTCTGAACCACACCAGCCTCTGCGTACATGTGAAAAGCTCGTCTGTCTTGCATATTCCTTCTTGTCTCCCACCAAATTCCTACTTATTTTTAAATGACCAATTTTAAATCTCATCTTCTATAAGAAGCTTTTCTTTAGTCCCTCTCTTAATTACTATTACTTGATCCTTCCTCCTTGAGCGGTCTCATAATTTTGCAAACACTTATGATAAATACGCTCAATATTTTATTGAATGGGAATGTATATGTGTGGGGTGGTGTTTATACTTCCTTCGCTAAGCCAGAGAGCCTTTAAGACAGGGATTGTTTTAGTCATCTTTACCTAGTACCTCTCCTGACACATTCTAAGTACTCTCTGTTCTATCACTGAAGGTATGAATCTTAGTTTCCTTGTGTGGAATAAAGGAATTGGGCCAAATGGTGTTAAAATGGTGCTATAGAACTCTTTGATTGCACAGAGACCTTGAACAAGGGACCCAGGTGTGTTGAGAACTAGGCAAGATGAGGCTTCACATGTGCAGGAGGTAGGGGAATCCTGTCAGTGCAGTGAGAAGTTAGGGTGCTCCACACATGTTTCGAAGGCAGTGGATGCCCCCAGGCTCTGAGCATGGGGCTTTGGTCCAGATCTGAGCTTCAGAAAGATCACTCTGGCTACTTTGTGGAGGGCGATGGCATGGTTCCTAAACAGTGTTTGAGAGAAAGGTATGTCTGTTTCTGTCTTTTATCTCCCCTCTAATACAGTTCAGTGAATGTGATTTCATAACAGTTTCATCTGCCAGGGAGATATATATATATATATATATATATATATCTATCCATAAACAATGTAAGTTCAAATTTGGTAGTTCTTTTCCTTTTTAGCTTTCATGACTGCTTTTAGAGATACATCTGTATTGATAATGGAGAGGATCTGGTTTGTGTTCTTCTACAGAATGACATTAGTCATACAATTTTAAAAACCTTAGTGCCTTGCTGAGCAAACAGAGTGTCTCCCTTCCAGCTGGGGAAATCTGTGCTTCTACTTGTGGCACCAGCACCCTGCAAGCCAGCCCCAAGCCCCGCCCAGTCCACACACACAGTTTGGTATTTATCTCCTGATCAAGGAAGTCCAGGGCCTCTCACCTCTACCCTAAGCTGCATTCTGTACCTTGGGCATAGTCTTTCTGTCTTAAGAGAAAGGAGTTTGTATGTTTTTGGAAAATTGCAAGGCAAGTATGGCTTTATTTTCAAGATGTGGGAATTAACCCCACAATTCTTTCTTTCTTTCTTTCTTTCTTTCTTTCTTTCTTTCTTTCTTTAACTTAAAATTCCATTTTACTGCTTTTTAGAGTGAAAACCTGATTTAGCAGCTGCTGGGTGTAGGTCTTGAGTCTCATAGAAGTCTTTACAGAGGCACCTGCTGCTTTTAGAACCACCAGGAGTGAGGACAGAATGCCACATACAAAAGGCTTCTGTTGGATTTCTGTGCATAGCAGAGAAAGCGTAAGTGACAAAACACACACACACACACACACACACACACACACACCCAAGAGGAGGATGGCCAGGAGAAGGAAAAGGGAACACAGTTGACAAAAGACTGTGCTAAGGCAAAGAGATACATGTGAGCTTGAAACAGCAAGAACTGGAAAATGAGCCCAGAAGGCCCAGAGAGAAAACCTGGAAGTAATATCCCATACAAGCGGGGGAGGATCATAATTATGTACGATCCCTACCAGACATTGTCAGTTGAAATAGCACATCTCCTCCTTCTGTTCTGTGCAAATTACCAATCCATCCACAGTATGCAGGAAAACTTCTGAGGCCCCACTGCGGTATGGTTATTACTCCATTCCAGTCCTTCTAGAAAGGGCTAAATGAACTTAGATAGCCTTGAAATATGTACATCTTGTAGGCCATACTTCTTCTCTTGTTTGCTGACCGCAATGCTATAGTGCCACAGGGTGGCAAAGGGTATTTTGTATGACTTAGTGTGCCGTGTGCACACTAACCTGGGCCTGTGTAGGAAATTATGTTTGCAGCGTACCGTATCTGCAGAGCTGAACATTGCACTGAGTTAGGTGACTGGTTCTGAGTCACACTGCCATTGCTGTTACTATAGTAGCTACCACAGTACTAGAACTAGATGCAGTCAGTTTCTCTAATACGTTTGATGCTTATCCTCTGCCTCTCATAGGTGAAACATAACAGGAAATCAGTAGGTAAGGGAGGCTGGGAAAAAAGTTGTTTGCAGACTTCCAGCCTCAGAGGCAAAACAGAGCAGAAGACAGCAGGCCATGTGTGAGACTGAGATAGCAGGTAAATAATCATCATAGATGGTGCCTGATAAATTTAGGGGAAGGCAGTTTACATACTGACAGACTTAGGCACTGACATGGTTTGAAAATCTGCCTACTCAGACAAATTGATGCAGTGCATTATCCCTCCCAGAAATCTGATTTTAAATGTACAGATTGTCAATGGCAAATAAATATATGAAAAAAATGTTCAGCATCATTGGTTGTTCAAGAGATGCAAATTAAAACAACACTGAGATTCCATCTCACTCTAGAAAGAATGGCTATCATTAAGAAATCAAAGAATAACAAATGTTGGAGTGATTGGGGGAAGAAAGGAACCCTTCTCTGCTGTTGGTGGGAGTACAAACTGGTATAACCACTATGGAAGTCAGTGTGGAGATTCCTCAAAAAGCTAGGATTAGAGGTCCCATTCAACCCAGCTATTCCCCTTCTGGGTATCTTCCCAGAAGAATTAAATCATCATACCATAGCAATATATGTGCATCCGTGTTTATAGCAGCATGTTTTGTAATAACTCAATCTTAGAAACAACCCAAATGTCCATCAACCAAGGAATGGATAATAAAAAAAAATATGTGTTTTTATACAATGGAATATTACTCAGCCACAGAGAAGGGTAAACTGGAGACTTACAGCTAAATGGATGCAATTTGAGACCACACTCATAAGTGAAACAAATCAGACTCATGTGTGTAAATATTGTATTGTCTCCCTGGTGTGAGAAAATGAAAGAGTAAATAAAGTCTAGAATGTACAAAAGATAGTGTGAAATGGCAAGTAATTGCTTTAAAGGAAAAAGAAACTGGGAGGGGGGAAAAGGCAAAAGAAGGAAGGAAAAAGGAAGAAAAGAGCAAAGTAGTTACATAATTAGTGTTTCTAAGTTCATTGAAAAGGAAGATTTGTGCTAATATCATTGGAGAATTTTTTATACCCATATCTGGTACACTGAGTAATTACTTAGAAGATGACAATATGCAATATATTAACTATTGTTATTCCCTTATTATTTTGTTATGAAATTCTGTTTTACCTTTTTTGAATAAAAAAAAATAGTAAAGATTGTCAGCCAGCCGGCCATGAAAGCTAAAAGGAAGAGGCCAGAAACAAACCCCACTTAGAGTACAGAGACCACATTTTGGTGGAATCAAATAAAGCAAGGCAAAGATACATAGTATTGGGATGAAAAAGATATACATTAAGAATCTGTCAGAATAGGGCTGGGGATATAGCTCAGTGGCATAAGTGCCTGCCTGGCAAGCTCAAGGTTGTGAGTTCGATTCCCAGTGGCAAAGAAGTAAAATAAAATAATGGAGTTGTTTTACTGGCAAATACAAAAATGCGGATCTGTAGATTCTTGCTTCTAAGGAGCAGTGGTCTACGGGTCCCAGGGCAGCAGTTAAGAGTGGAGAGGGACTAGGATGCTGGTAGGGAAGCCACAAGCTCAGAGTGTCTATCTATTCAGTGTGTAACTCAGGGCATGGCCTGCAGCAGGAGCGTCAGGCTCCCGTCCGTCCTGCCTCGCTCTGCTCAAGTAAATTCTGTACACAAGGATATGTTTCATAGCTGACTTCTGGAAAATCCCAGTTCTATAAGGGGCGCTGCAATGCACAGTGGCTTTATCTTTATTACTTTGCAGTGTAAACACGTCTCTGGGCAGAGATTGTTCTCCCTTCACTGATCAGCAAACAAATATGCCCTCTGATCTGCAGAGGAGCACTACTTCTAGCTACCTCCATTTGCTATGCAAATATCCCAGAAAAGATAATCCAGAATAAGGCTTCTAGAAACATCATCAGGAACTGTCTCCCAGCATTGTAAGCTTTGTAAACTCCTAAGGTGCCTGGCATCTCTTTCCAGTTTACACAAAACAGTTTATCTCTGTTTGTGTTAATGTAAAATGTATTTTCTTTTGTGTTATTATACTCTTGGAATACCTATCCTCCTGTTATTTATGCTAACCTGGATAGGTTTCTGCTTTTCCCTTCTGGAAGACCAGAACTAATAGAAAGATGGAATATTAGGTTGTATCCAGAGGTTGAATTCCTGTAAGTTTTAATCAAATATGAAACTCTGGTGCTTCAATGCCACATAATTGGTTACAATCATGACTTAGTTATGCTTCTGTTCCTATAGGATATGATTGACCAAGGTGTGGGGAATACTTTTGTTACTTTGGTATGTTGTAGCACTGAATTTGAATTAGAATCAGAAGAATTTTTTTTT
This sequence comes from Dolichotis patagonum, assembly GCA_004027295.1. NCBI lineage: Eukaryota > Metazoa > Chordata > Mammalia > Rodentia > Caviidae > Dolichotis > Dolichotis patagonum. Next base: position 9,561 of record PVJX010020220.1, on the reverse strand, counting down.
CCTATAGTTATGATTGTTTTGCTTACTTGTTCCAGATCTTCTTAGTTTAAGCTGACTTTAATTCACTATTTAGCCCCCAGTGATCTCAACATTGCAATGATCCTCCTGCTTCAGCCTCCTGAAGGCTGGGATTGCAGGTGTGCACTATGCCCAACTCCAGATCTTTTAAGTCTTGACCCACTTAATTAAATAAAACTTTGGTGCTTAGAAAATGAAAGGTTGCCTCACAGATTTACACACACCAATAATTTACACACAGCAATAATATAAACACCATTGGAACCTGCTAAAGCTACCCCCACTCTGTCTCCTTGTGTTCAATTTCCAGCACCACAAAATAGTTTTGAGTGTTTGTCTACATATGTAAAAATTATACATATCTTCCGGGATTATACTGTTTTTTAAAGGATTGTCATGTTGTCAAGTTAGAACATTGGCCACCTGTTTGCTGCAAGGTGTTTTTTAAAAATTGCCTGGATTAGTTCTGTGAGTGGTAAGTACTTCTACAGATAAATGTGGCCTACATGTTAGGACCTAATATGACATGGATGTGAAAAAGAGGATCTGGAAGCGTTAGAGTGAAGGAAATGCAGGGAAGCTGCAAACCTCCGCAGCAGCAGCAGAAATCAGTGTGTGTCTCAAGGCTTCTTGCCTGCCGGCCTCCTCGCCGGAAGCTCTCCTGCTCTTTCCTTGCTTCCTGTACACTGTGTAGTCCTGAATCCTTCTCTCTGGGAGCAGCCGTCCAGGCCTGACATCTGAAGTGATCTTCTCCCCTTTCAGAGCACTTGCTCTTTTCATCTTAGCACACAGCACAGTTTATAACTCTGTGTGTGTGTGTGTGTGTGTGTGTGTGTGTGTGTGTGTGTGTGATGGCTTCTGCATTAAGAAAAGAGTTCTGTTGTTCATCACAGCATATCCAGTCTTCTGCATCAGATACCCAAGAAATACTGGTTGAAGGAATTCAATATAGATTTTTGCCTTTGTAACTGTGGAGAGTTTAGACTATCAGCCGAGTCAGTTTGCACTTAACACAAGTGTCACTGAGTTTATACTTTGAGGAGTTATTTCATCAGATAATGTCTTTTCTATGCCTTTTTTTAAAATTGAAAAACTCCATATTTTCAGGGTCTCCAAATGAAACATTAGAAAGCATAGAATGAGGAAAACCCAATTAGCATAGTAATTCTGTAGTTAACATTTTTGTAGAGCCACAGGGTTTAGAAAGAGTAATTTGCCATGAGGGAGCGGGGAGAGACAACGGGTGTGAGATCAGTTGGAGAAGGTGCACAGGAGAGTTGGCAGGAAAGGGTGAAATACGGCAGAAGCCAGGAGGGGCTGGAGAAAGGGGCTAACATTGGAGAGATTCAGAGTCAATGGGACCTGACCAGCAGAACTGGCCGGGTCAATGTTGAAGTCTGGGGATGTGTGACCAACTGAAATAGTAGTGTTGAGGAAACCTGAGACCTCGAGAAGCAGTGAGTCAGAGGTTGCAGACAAGGTCTTGGTTCTGGTTATGCAGTAAGTCACTAATCTCACTAAGCCCCTTTCCTTCCTCTCAAAAATGAGTTTGACAATCCCTACCTGGAGGTTGTGATGAGGTATGTGGAAATGTTAAGCAGCATAAACAGCAGCATAAAGCAGAAGTCATTAATATTAGGAGGGAGAGAGGATTGTGGATTTTGTGGCAGAGATGTGCTTTGTTTTTTTCAGCAAGGTTTACAAGTGAAGAGTCTATAGTACAAAACCAGGTTTCTTGGGCTCACATCCAGCTTTGCCACTTACTACCTTCCAACCTTGCAAACCTGAGTCAATAGTAGGACCCTAGTCCACTCCTGCTAGTTTGTTCCCGGACCTGCGAGTGAGAGGTTGAGAAATGAACACAGAGATGATTTAGCATACAGGCAGCCAGAGGGCTGTCTCTAGTGCACAGAGTCCCAAGCATTTGGCTGAACCTGCTTTTACTCCTTCAAACGCGGGTACAAGCAATTAAAGTAACACATCTGCCTCGCATTGTCCTTTAGTACAGGCCCAGATAAGCAACCGGATCTCAGCTGTGTTGGTTTTCCCTAGACCTGCAGCACCATCATCCCCGCACAGCCTGCTGCCTTGCTCCTTTGTGCTGACAGAGGCCAGTTTGGCCTCAGTTCTCATCTGGTCTCTCTTGGTTAACCTTTCTGTTTTCTCATCAACAACATGGGAGTAAGAAGAATACCTACCTCAAAGGTTTAGATTAAAGGAGCTCATGTTATGGAGCAGTGGTGGCGAACCTCTGGCACACATGTGGCAGGAGGCCATTTGTTATCATTGAAAGCTCTCAAAGATTTGCCGTTACTATTATAGAGTAAGAGCTACATAAAAATAACTTACCACAATCCTTATTGTTACTGATATTTACCAGGTTGTCTGGAGGCCGAGGAGACATTTAGCTGAAACTGTCTACCTGGCAGTAGAAAATACTGACCTGGAATTTGCGTAAGTCATTTATTTAAAAATAGTGACAAGGCTAACTTTCCCAGGCGGTTCATGAGTTGCCTAGGGTAAAGGCTAGGAATCACGTTCTACTAACTGAGGTATAATGGTCACTGTCATACTATGTCCTCGAGTCTGTTTCCAGGTTGGATATCTCAGCCTGGCTCAATGGACCTGGCTTATCAGCTGGCACTCTGACCTGAATATCCGTGCCTACAGAAAAATCCAGAGATGCACGGGACCTGGAGTTGAGAGACAGATACAGAGACAGAGCGTAGTGCAGGGCATAGGAGTTGACTATGCGGGAATCGACCCACAAGGCAGATGCAGGGCCCAGGAGGTGAGTGGACCTGCAGTTCAGCAGGAACAAAGTCTAAAGCAAGGAAGGGAACTGTCCTAGGACCACTGCCCATAAAGGCCTCCTGGTGACCCTTTCATGTGGTTAGGTTACAGTGACTATAGGTTGGGTGCTAATGGCACATGTTTTTCAGATTCTTTATGGTGTTTAGTAGGTGTAAAAATAAACTTTCTAGTTCCCATGGGTCAGTTTTACACAGTGAGGAATTTTCAGTTCCTGTGGCTTGAATTCCACCTGAGTTTCTTGGTTTTGTTTTGAACTTATGTCCATTATAGCTAGAAAGACTTGGTAAACAGGAGGTTGCTCTAAAAACTGTGGGACACCTTGTTGGATCAGGGTCTTCTGTACAGGACTTCCCTAACCCTAAGCCTTTTTCCTCTCAATGTGAATCTCTGATTGGGAGCCCTCATTAAATGCTGCTGACCACTTCTCTTTTCACCCCTCCTTGGCTCCAGAAAATACTGATGGTCCTGCCTTTTCATTTGTGCATGCCTTCCTTTTAGGAAGCGCAGGTAACATTTAGGGTGTGCCTGCCTCTAAGACTCAGACAGAAGTTGACTTGAACCCTGATGCTTGGCCTTGTGAAATCAGCATCACATTCCCCCTGCCCTGGCCTGGGTTTGTTTTTCTGTCTGGCTCCTGAATAATGTAGCCTTCGTTTCCACTCAGATACAGGAAACCCAGCACTGTCCCGGGTCTGTAGCTTTACCAATGACTTCATGAGGGGTGAAGAGCAAAGGATGGACCAGCTCAGGCGTGACCAGGCTTCTATTGTTCGCCTTACATTGTTCATGCTCTGCAGGGCCCTGTGTCTGCCCGCTGCCAGGACCAGGTCTTTGAGATTTTCTAGGGCCATAGGTCCTCTTGTACCCACACACATACCAAACATACCAAAGTGTGCCCACACCCCGCATTAAATGAAATTTTTGCTACAAGCAACAACAATAGAAAGTTTATAATTTGCCTTTTAAAATCATTTGACTATAAGCAATTAAAAAGAGAAAATATAACCTATCAATTGTTTTCATACATAATGAAATATTTTTTAATAATAGATTTAACAGTTGAAGAAGCATCATAGATTTATAGACAAGCACTTAATAAATATTTATAAATTTGCTGAGTTTTCTCTTTATATTTTGGAGATAATTTCCTTTAAGCCAAGAAGTGTTTATGTGTGCAACAAAACAAGGTTAAACTGTAGGCACCCTAAGTAACTGTGCTTCCCAGAGTTTAAGGCGGGTTATCAGGCCCTGCGGGCAATCAAGGCTTCTAGGAATGGTCTAGCTCCTGCCTTCACCGGACCAGCCCCATCAGGCCTATTCACAGCTTTCTTTGTCTCATCACACATATTTCTGCAGATTTACAAGTTTACTGAATTTGCAAGCAGACATGCATGTGGCGTATTCTCACAGAAGGGTATCCAATCTGGAGCCTCAAGCCACCTTCAGAAATGCTCCACCTGGGAGTGAATGGAGTCTGAAGCCCAGAGAGGGACATAGGCTTCCTAGCAAGCACCTAGCAAAGCTGGCTGTGTGGAGGAAGGGGCGGAGGTACAACGGGGCCATGTCTGAAGCCTTGGAAGCCTCCTTACCTCGTAGGCCATGGGGAAGAGCCGACATTCCAGGAAATGGCTCAAATTAGCAGACCCAGAGAGTAACCTAAGCACAGTGTCGCTGATGTTTCTTTTCCTTTTCTTGTTTCTCTTTTTCTCTTTTCTGGACTTCTGGGCATGGCAGGTTTCATTTAGCATCATGATTTTTTTTTGTTGTTTAACAGCTAGACAAGCCCAGGTATCTGGTAAGCCCCAGAGGAGACTTGCCATAAGCAGAAAAGACAGAACAAACATTCAGACATTTGGAGTTCAGAGTGACCACTGGGCCTCCGTGTGATTTATGTTTGGATTATTCAGTGTTTTCTTTGTTCTCTAATGTTAGGTCTCTTCACACAAATGATAAGGCGGAACAGGACGAAAATTACAGGATGCAGATCACAGCGATGTTTTAGAGTAAACCATCACTTCCATTCACTTTGCAAAGGTTTGCAAGATATTTTTTCCTTTTGTTTTATAATTTTGGGGGGTTTTTTTTGGCATTTTACCATGATTTTTGTTTCATCTTCCTTATTTCATTTACCAGATTAATTTTTTTTCTTCTGTGTGTATTTGCTTTTTTTTTTTTTGAATGGCCAATGTTTGAGAATTATATTCTCTGTAAGACTGAGTTTCCAGATTTGTTTGAGAGCTGGCATGTGTGACAGTGGCCTTGTATTCCCTCTCGAAGCAGTGTGTGGGACTGTAGACTGATTGACTCTAATCGCTGTACTGAAGCTGCCGCCTCTATCGCCTTCCTGACCTGAAGACATCGTTTCCTCTGCACTGTGGCCTTGCTGAACCTGGCCATTTACCTGTTTATGTGACTTCCTCTGCCCAAGCAAACATTTCAGTGTGTGGCCATCTTTTCACTGAAGCACCGAACTGATTGATAGATTTTCATTGATTTATATTTGTTATACTTACTGATAGATTCTCATTCCCATCTGAAGTCTTTTATGCTTTCTGTCTGGCTCACCAGTATTTATCCTCTCATTTCTGGTGTTCTTATGAATTTGTTGAGTTTGTTGTCTTACTCCATTTTTTCTTCCAAATCACCCTGAAAGTTGGATGGTTTGGTATATTGCTTTAGTGGTTACTTGTAATTATAGCATCCATCTTTTAGATGCTAAATTAATATTAATATCTTTCCCTTTCTCTGAGCAATACATTTCTAATTTATATCTCTAACTCTTAAGCTAGATTTTTGTGTATTTGTGATCTGCATAGTTTTTAAACCCTGTGAAGCATCATTTCTTTTATTCTCTAGGAGTCAATTCTTATATCACTTACCTATATATTTACACTTTCTGACTTGTATCAGAATTGCATATCCTTGTAATTATTCCTTATAATTTCTTTCATATCTGTTACATCGGTGGTCAAATTCCTTTTGCCTGAAGGACAATTTTTAGAATTTCTTTCACTGCAGATATGCTTATGGCAGAGTCATTCTGGTTTTATTTGTGTGTTCGTATCTCATTGGAGTGGTTTTTTTTCCTGTTTTTCTCCCCTCCACTCCTTTGAAAACAACACATTCTATTTTTCTCCTTTGTTTCCCCATCATTTACTCTAAAATTATAATACGGATACTTAGCTTTTAAAAACTTTTAACTTATTCAAAATTGTTATTCCTCTATCAAACAGTACCAGGAATTTAGACTATTTTAAGTTGTCTTTCCATATTATTGCTGTCATTATATCAAGCTGTTCATACCTACCTTCCCCATTAATCTGAAAAGTTTTTTGATCAGTAGCAGTGTTTATACATTTATTGACATGTTTATTCTTTTCTTTACCCATCGTTGTTTATCTTTTCCTCAGTTTACTTTATACTGAAAAATGCTAATATTTAATTTTTTCAGAGGATATCCTTTTCTTTTTTATATCTTATTTCACCCCCATTTTTGAACACTGACTTGGTTAGGCTGTAGAACATTGGCTTGACAATTATGTTCTAATGCCACTTCGAATATGTTATCCTTTTATCTTCTGACCTCTCTATGGTTGTTGCCAAGTTTGCTGCCAATCTGGTTGCCATTATTAGTTTGGTCATTTGTCTTTCTCTCTTGGTTGTTTTTATCCCTTTGACTTTGGCTTTGGTGTTGGGCAGGTTCACGAGTGTGCGTGTGTGTGTGCATGTGAGCATGTGTGTATTTCTTTTAAATACTGTTTGGAACTTGTAATTTTCTGACTCAAGAACATATGCATTGTTTTAATCGTGCTAAATTCTCAGACTTTATAATTTCAATATTGCCTGTTTTACGATTTCCTACATTTTCCTTCTAGAATTCCATTGTAACATATGTTTCCTTTTCTCAATTTAATCTCTGTGTTATGGTCATTGTTTCACATTTTTCTATCTCTTTTTGTTTCCGCTACCAGCAAAATATGTTCTTCAGATCCATAATTCATATTCTAATTCTTTTTTTAGCTGTACCTATTATGCAAATTAACACTAAATTTTTCACTTTAAAAAATTCTGTTTTCTTTTTAAATCTACTCTTTTTTATAGAGAATGGCTCTTTCATTATTTTCCCTTTTTTGCACTTTAAAAAAATCCCTTGAACATAATTAATTTATAGACCCCATACGGTTTTACTGTCAGTTCTTTGGGTGCTTATTCTTCTGTATGTGTGTATGTGGTTTCTCTTTCTGACTAGTTTGGTTCTTTGCTTTGTTCAGCAGGGGTTGTTTATGCCGAGGGGGTCTTGTGAGTCCTGAATTATGAATATATTTCTATGGAGCAATGAGTGCTTCTACAGAGATTTCCCTGATTCTGGGAACATTTTTATGGTGATTTATTGATTCAGGTTTCTTGCATAATCTATATGTAAATTAGGGCAAAACATTTGTACATGGCATAGGTTTAGAATTTTGTGTTTTTCCATACGTGCTTTTTTTTTCCCCCTCTCAGACTGGAACATAATGCAGATTTACCTGCCTGTTTCCTGAGCTACTGGGGAAATGTAGTTACATGTTATGTTGGTTACTTTTCTCTCATTGCCATGATGCCCAAAATGAAGGAAAGAAAAGTTTATTTAACTCGCAGTTTGTGGAGGTTTCATTCCATAATCAGCTGGCTCCAAGGCAGGGTGGCATAGTGAGGGGCAACAGTTAATGGTGGCAGTAGATAGATACCAAAAGCAACTAGAACAAAAAGGGAGGAGCCAAAAGGGAGAAAGACTTTTTTTCTCTTACATTGTATGTTAGCTAACCACCCTAAGGTGGGTGTAGCACACACACCCCCTGCATAATCCCCACATTGGGTCATGAATCAGTCACAAACCCTAGAACCTGCCCCCATGACTGCATGAGGCTTTGAATGGACATCCAGACACAAACCATAACATGTGTTGATGGAAGTTTTCAAGAACTGTGTCTTGATATGTTGCAGAAAAACTAGTATCAAACTGAATGGAAGACTCTTTGCACCGAGGAGTTAGGAGGTAAATTTTATTACATAAGTGGGCTGGTGATTTGGAACTGATCTGCTAGTGTATAAATTGCCTTCTAACTCCTCGGTGCAAAGAGTCTTCTATTCAGTTTGATGTTGGTTTTTCTGCAACATTTCTTACTTTTTCTGTAACAGATATACTTATGTCATTCCACTTTCTCACCTTGCACAGGCCCAGGGCTACATCACCTGTGCTAATCTGGGCGTGAAAATCCCAGTCCAGGCCCTTAAGCAGTTGTCCCAGATGCACCACACCTCTGAGTAATTGCCATGTTAGTTCTCAAGCCTAAGTCATTGGCTGTGAATTCTTTATTTCTGGCCCGTATTACAAAGAACAATTGAGTTTTATAGGTCTATGAGCTACATTCTCATAATGGACACACTGCTTTATGTTATATAGGTTTAAAACTAAGGGAGATCTAAGTGAATTCAGTCTGACATGCATTTCTTTATAAATTGATGTATTGCCCCTGCTTATTGACTACTAATAATGTTTTGCCTTTGCTACGTAGCTGCTTGGGCACAACGCTAAGCAATATGAAGTCTCTGCCCCTGCACTGACATTCTTAAAGACAAGGCAAACAAAAACCCAGTAAAATTAGGTGGAGCTGTGAAGAAACTTTAGGAAGGATGATGGGAAGAGGACCTGCTGAGATGAATGTGCTTTCTTCGAGATGGCGAAGGAGCTTTGGACGGGAGCTTCCACGAAGTGATGAAGTCAGGTTGATTTCTGGGATGTCACTTCGGATACTACAAGAAGCAGACACCAAGACAGGATTTGCTATGCAAGAGATTTATTAAGGCAATTCCTATGAGTAAGACTGGCAGCCAATGCAGGATGAAAATGTAGGGTCTCTTATTACAATTTCACATGTTAAGAATGGCTCTAGCAGAGCATTCCACCAAGCACAGTCCTTTTAAGTGCTGTCTGACTGCAATGTAGTGGGAAGGGAGCTGAGGGGCCCCTGGGAGGCTCAGCAGATTGTTAAGCAGGTCTGAGTCCAGGTGAAGAAGGGAGGGTGGAGATTGCCCGGAAGCATCCAGAGTGCTGAGTCATTCTGAGAGTTTGACAAAGCTCTTGGGGAGTTTTTGAACTGAAGCCACCTGTCAGGTGAGTTTTCACCTCTCAGGAACAGGTTTGCCTAGTACCTACCACCCTGGAGCACTAAATAGGAATAGCCTGTGAGAAACATAGCTTTGGCACAAATGCAAGAAGAATTTTAAACCACAATAGCTATATGAGGTGTGATCAAAATACATAGAGAATGTTTAAATTTCAAAAGATTCTTATAATAAAAGACGTATTGCCCCCACTCAGGTCACTGCCCTTCCTGTGAACATGCCTACCCCCTCATTCTTGCCACTTTGTGAAGCTATCCTGGAAGTCTTCCTGAGTATCTTTAGTTGCACTGTCATGGCTACCTTGATGTCTTTTTTTTTTTTAAATTGTATTTAAAGAGAGAAATAAAAGCAATACAGAAAAAAGGGTAGAAACATACAGAACCTCAAAAAAAACCATAAATCACTAGTTGACAAACCACATACTGTCCTCCCAGAAATAGCTGCTCATGTTACAAAATTAAGGCATACAAAGTGAACACACAGTGAGGCTGCAAACAGTTACAAAAAAACCAGGATGGAATAAAGCCAATTGAGACAGTATAGTGAAATTGGCACAGAACATCA
>PVJX010020219.1:0-33664 GCA_004027295.1 Dolichotis patagonum | reverse complement strand
AGTTCAAACAAAGTTTTTTCTTTTTTATCAAAAATGAGATATTATAATACCCATTGATCATTTTCTGTTATTCGGTTCAGAAAGCCCTGGAATTCTTTCACTATATGCATGGCTTAATACTATTGTGTTATGTTTGATATTATTGTAATTGAAACTATGTTCAACTATAGCAGAGTAAGAGATATGGTGTTAGATACTGTTGATGTCCAGTTGACTTAATGTAAAGTACTGTGTTGCCTATGTTGTCCTCTTCTGATCTGCTCTGTACTGCCCCCTTTTGTTTTATTCTCTTTTAAAAAAGAGAGAAACACTAAATCTGCTGGAAGACAAAGTAGGTAAAAATCTCAAAGATATAGTGGTAAGAAGAGAATTCATGAACAAGAACCAAACTACACGGGAAATATTTCCCAGAATCAATAACTAGACCACATTTTATTAAAGAGTTTCTGCATGTCAAAAGAGGTTTCCAGCAGAGTGAAAAGAAAACCCACAAATTGGGAAAAAATCTTCATGTACAGCACCTCAGACAAAGGACTTTTGTCTAGAACTTATAAAGAATTTTAAAAAAAATCAGACCCTGGAAATTCAAAGAAGCAATCCAAACATGCACATCTGAAATGAATACACAGTTCTCAGATGAAGAAATACGAATGGCAAATAAATACATGAAAAAATGTTCATCATCATTAGTCATGAGAGAAAGGCAAATTAAAACCACACTGAGATTCCACTCCAGAAAGAATGGCCAGGATAGAAAATACTACCAACAACAAGTGTTGGAGAGGCTGTGGGGAAAAGGGAACTCTTCTGCACTGTTGGTGGGAGTGTAGACTGGTGCAACCATTGTGGAGGTCAGTCTGGACATTCCTCAAAAAGCTGGGTCTGGAGGTCCCATTTGACCCAGCTATTCCACTTTTAGGCATATTCCCAGGAGATCTGAAAACATCACACCACAGTGATATATGTACACCCATGTTTATAGCAGCACAATTTGTAATAGCCAGATCCTGGAAACAGCCTAAGTGCCCATCAACTGAGGAACTGAGGAATGGTTAAAAATGTTGTTTTATACAATGGAGTACTACTCAGCTATAACGAATGATCATATTGAGATATTTATAAATAATGGACACAGCTTGAGACCATTCTCATAAGCAAAATAAACCAAACTCACATGTGTAAATACCATATAGTCTCCCTAGTATGAGAGTTGATAAGAGTATATAACATTTTATGGTAAGCATGAGTCCCCATCTCATAGCTTTGAAGACTTTCAATGTTTTCGTTCATCAGTTGTAATGGTTTTATTCTGTTTTGTTTTACTTTATTAAGCATGATGTTATGAACATCTGTTTTGAAGAAAACAAAACATTATAAGAGCTATTGCTGATTTAATATCATCCTTCTTAGAAGTCCTACCATGCTTCTATTCTTCTACTACCATTGATTCTATCTATCACATTGTGTATTATTGGGATTTGAATATGTGTGATAGTTTAAACAAAATTTTTTTATCAAAAATGAGATATTATAGTACCCATTGATCATTTTCTCTTATTTGGTTCAGAATGCCCTGTAATTCTTTCACTCTCTGAATGGTTTTATACTATTTTGTTATGTTTGATATTATTGTATTTGAAACTATGCTCAACTATAGCAGAGAAGGAGATATTGTGATAGCTACTGTTAATATCTGGTTGTCTTAATGTAAAGTACTGTGTTGCCTATGTTGTCCTGTTCTGATCTGCTCTGTTCTGCCCTCTTTTGTTTTATTCTCTTTAAAATAAAAAAAAAGATTATCTACAGTTTTCACAACCATTCAAAGAATACACCATTCATTAAAATCATATCTATTTAGGCTCTATTAAGTAATAGAGTCCTAAGCTAAATGGTTAAATATATGTGTTACTTTACCAACATCTGTTATTTTTCTCATGACTAGTCAAATTGGTTCTTAGCCATAAACCCTTTAAAAGCAAAATTCACCTCATTTGAGCTTTGACCCAGAAGTCCAACAACAATCATGAAGTCCACAGTCTTTTTGGAAAAACTGATATACAGTGTCTCTAATTCACTATGCTTAAGGTTAAGAGCAGTGTGTATTCCGTTTTTATATTTAACTGGAATTTTACATGTTTAATTCATGGTTTGAAATATCTAGGTTTTCAATCTTCCAACTGTCTGAAGCCACAGTGTGCCACAGACTAAAGACTTCAGTTTTTCCCTCTATTTTCTACAAACAGAAACATTCCTCAAGTAACTACATGTTCTACAAGGGGGATTTTTCAAAGGTGGCCTCTTCTTTGAAATAGTCTGACGGCATCAGGTCTCTGAAGCAAGCAGACGGGGGAAGAGAAAAAAGCTAAAACACAAGGTTCATCTAGTAAGTTTTACATTAACCACTACAAGCTGGACAGTATAAGATTGTGGCTTTTTTTTTCTCAAAAAGTCTGAGTTTTGGTGTGGAAACGAGTACTTGGCTGTCCCACCACAGCTTTCTCATAGTGGGACTGTCAGGGAAGTCTTTTTTTTTAATTTTATTTTATTTAAAGAGAAAAAAACAACCAAACAAAACAGAAAAACGGTATCAATGATACAGAATTCCAAAGGAAAAAAAAAATAAAAGAACAACAACAGCAACAAAACAAAAACACTAAGAAATCACCACTTGATACGTTACATACTGTCATCATTGGAAAAGCTGTTCAAGTTACAAAATGAAAGGATACAAAGTAGACATTCAAACAGTGAGACTGTTAACAGTTCTCAACAATCTAACAAAAACAGTAATATGGTCATCTATCTTACACACTTAAACACACATGCAGTTATATCCTTTAGAGCATTTCTTTTCCTTTCTTTTTTATAGTAGCAATTACACATTTTGGGTTTTATTACTCCTACATTTCTTACTACTTTTTACACTAGAGACACAATGTGATATTTATAAATATGATTCTTATTTATTTCACTAATGAGGATAGTCTGAAGTTGTCTCCATTTCCATATGAAGGCCTCAAGATCATCCTTTTTTGTAGCTGAGCAATATTCCATTGTGTAAAAATACCACATTGTTCTCATCCACTCTGCAATTGATGGGCATCTTGGTTGTTTCCAAGATTTAGCTATTACAATTTGTGCTGCTATAAACATGGGTGCACATATATCACTGTGATATGAACTTTTCAGTTTTCCTGGGAAAATACTCAGGAGAGAAATAGCTGGGTTGAATGGACCTTCCAATCCTAGTCTTCTGAGAATTCTCCATATTGTTGCACCAGTCTGCATGCCTACCAACAGTGGAGTAGTGTTCCTTTTTCCCCACAGCCTCGCCAACATTTGTTATCAGTTGATTTCTTGATGGCAGCTATTCTTTCCGGAGTGAGATGATATCTCAATGTTGTTTTAATTTGCATTTCTCAAATGGCCAGTGATGGTGAACATTTCTTCATGCATTTGTTTGCCATTTGTATATCTTCATATGAGAACTGTGTGTTCATCTCAGCTGCCCATTTTTAGAGAGGGTCTTTGAATTTAGGGGAGTTGATGTTTTTCAATTCTTTATATGTTCTTGATATAAGTCTTTTGTCTGAGGGGTTGCTGGCTAAAATTCTTTCCCATTCTGTGGGTTTTCTTTTCACTCTGATGAGGAAGGATAGCCTCTTTAATAAATGGTGCTGGAAAAAATGGCTCTCCACATGCAGAAGACTGAAACTAGATCCATGCCTATCGCCATGCACAAAACTAAAGACTAAGTGGATCAAAGACCTAAACATTAAAACAGAAACACTAAATCTACTGGGAAGATAAGGTAGGTAGAAGTCTTGGAGACATAGGGGTAGGCAGAGAATTCATGAACAAAATGCAAACTGCATGGGAAATGCTTCAGAGAATCAACAACTGGGATCTCATATTATTGAAAAGTTTCTGCACTGTCAGGGAAGTCTTGACTGGGATGTATGATTTGTTTACCGATCTAGCGTAAACTTCCAGGCACTCAGTTCATTTTGGGCTTCTTCCAGTTTGTCTGTAGTCTGTTCCAGTTCACCTTTCATTTTTAGGAAAAACAAGATGATTGCTGGGTCTACTGTTGTTGATCTCAGTTGGGCAACACTCGGCTGCTGGACTTGCCTGAGGTACTAGATTTGGGTAGTACACTCTTGCATCTCTTGTTCTTTAGTTGCTAGTCACATTACAAGAATGTTTTCCCTGTGTCCTTTTTTTTCTTTTTTTTAAATTTTATTTAAAGAGAAAAAAAACCAGACCAAACAAAATAAACAGTAGCAACAATACAGAAGTCCAAGGAAAAAAGGAAAAGAACCAAAAAAAAAAAAAACACTAAAAAATCATTATTTGACAAATTACATACTGACATCTTGGAAACAGTTGTTCAAATTACAAAATTAAAACATGCAAAGTAGACATTCAAACAGTGACACTGTTTACAGTTCTGTTCCACGATCTGACAAAAACAGCAATATGGTCATCCATCCTACACACTCAAACATACATGCAATTATATCAAAAGGGTAAAATTAAACACAATAAAAGAGAACAAAGCAGATCACAAGAAAGCAATGTAAGAGACATAAATTTCAAAGTTAGACAATCAGAGATATTCACTCTCTATCATACTGACTCTTGTTTTCTTTCAAATAGTTGTTCATATTGTCACATACAGGGAATTCACATGAAACAACATAGTATGGAATTGATCTAAGCAGGACGAGGAGGGCGTTTCAGGTCTTCAAGACTTGACAATAGGGAAGCCAAGAATGGCTGTCATAGTGTCTCTCACTCTCTTCAAAACAGCTGTCCATACTTTCATGTGTGTTGAACTTATACAAAACAAAACAAGCTAAAACCATTTTGAACAAAGAATGATAGTATTGCTGGATTTCACATCGTGACATTACGGAGTCAGCACTGGGTACTGTAGTGTCTCTTTTTCTTCAAAATAGTTGTTCATTTAAACATGCATTATATAGTTGGTTCTCGTAAACTGTTTATAAGCTCTACACATGCATGAGTTTCTACATGTATATCTATACTTTATGTATTAGAGGGTGTGTGCAGACTCTTGCTGTTGTTGCTTTAGCTTTTCTTCAGATTCTCTTAAGCCAGTTACATCATTTGAGTTAAGATCTGTGTACTTGCCCTCCAAAGCTTGAACATATGCTTCATATTGTTTCCATCTTAAAATTAACTCATCTCGTGCCATAACCTTGAAGTCTGTTTCACTCAGTCGAACCCTTTAGGGAAGAGATTCTTTGTTGGTCATTTTGAGTCCTCTGCAGACTTCAGCCATGCAGGCACTGCCAGTCACCCAGGTCGAGGCCACACTGCCAGTCGCTAGCCCCGCTGCCCTCCATCTGTTGTACCTGGTTGCTCCCCTTTATTTGTGGATCTCTAATGTCTTCTTTAATTTTCTCTGTGACCCACTGATTGCTCAGGAGTGTATTATTTAATTTCCATGTGTTTGTGAAGTTTTTGCAGTTTCTTTTGTAATTAATTTCTACTTTCATGGCACTATGATCTGGTAACATGCATGGGATAATTTCAATTTTTTGCATTTACTTTAGCATGTTTGTGGGCTAGTATATGGTCTGTTTTGGAGAATGTCCCATGTGCTGCTGAGAAGAATGTATATTCTGATGTTGTTGGGTGGAACACTCTGTGTGTATCCACCAAGGCCATTTGTTCACAGGTGTGATTCAGTACCATTATTTCTTTGCTGACTTTCTGTTTAGTTGATCTGTCCCTTTGTGTCAATGGCAAGTTAAGGTCTCCTGTTATAATTGTTATTGCTTATTTGATTTTTCATTTCTGTTAATATTTGTTTTGTATAGCTGGGTGCTCCCAAATTTGGTACATATATATTTAAGATTGTTATCTCTTCCTCTTGAAGTTTTCCGCTAACTAGTATGTAGTGACCTCCTTTATCTCTTTGGGTCATTCTTGGTTTGAAGTTCACATTATCTGCAAACAAAATAGCTACCCCTGCTTTTTGGGGGGTTCCTGTTGCATGAAGTATTGTTTTCCATCCTTTGACTTTCAGTGTATGAGTTTCTTTTTGGATTAAATGGGTTTTTGTAGACAGAATATGATTGGATGTTGTTTCTTGATCCATTCAGCTAGTCTGTTTCTTTTAATTGGTGAGTTGAGACAATTTATATTAATGGTTTTAACTGATATATATTGGTTTATTTTGGCATGTTATCTTTCTGCTGTTGCTTCTTTACCTTTCCACTCTGTTTAACTGTATGCCTTGCTTGGTGTTTTTTTCCTGTCTATCTAGTATGTCTTTCAGTATTCCTTGCAGGGTTGGTTTGGTGGTCATGAAGTTCTTCAGCTGTTCTTTTTCATGGAAGTATCGTATTTCTCCATCCATTTTGAAGGACAGTGTTGAGTGTACATCAGTCTGGGTTGGAAATCGTTTTCCTTTAGGATCTGAAATGCCTCAGTCCATGCTTTTCTTGACTTCATTGTTTGTGCTGAGAAGTCTTCTGTGATTCTGATAGACTTTCCTTTATGGGTGATCTGTTTCTTCTCTCTAACATGTTGGTAAATTTTTAAGTATGTTTTCAACTTCAGTTCAATATTGGGTTATTCAACATTTTTATATCTTCTTGATTCAGCTTTGGTGATTCATATGTTTCTATGACTCTGTCCATTTCTTGTATTTTCCAGTCTATGTAAGTGAAGATTTTCAAAGCAGATATTCATGATCTTCTGATTTTTCCAGAGGATCTCTACTAATGTCACCGTTTGCATCACTCATTGCATGATTTTGAGTTTTTTCCCTCCTTTTCTTGACATGACTGGCTAAGGAATTATCAGTTTTGTTTATTCTTTCAAAGAAACAACAATCAATTCATTAATTCTTTGTATTGTTTTCTTACTCTCAATTGCATTAATTTCTGCTCTGATCATTATAATTTCCTCTCTTCTATGGTCTTTAGTTTTAACTTGATCTTCTTTTCATAGAACCTTCAGGTGCAGCATTAGGCTGTTTATTTGTGTTCATTCTGTTTTCCTGATGTGAGAATTCATTGCTATATTTTTCCCTCTTAGGACCACTTTTATTGTGTCCCATAGGTTCTGGTGTGTTATATCTTCATTTTCATTTACTGGAAGATACTGTTTAATTTGTTCTTTAATTTCATCAATGACCCATTGACTGTTAGGAGAGTGTTATTTAATTTCCAAGTGTTTATGTCATTTTTGCAGTTTCTTTTGCCATTAATTTCCAATTTCAGTGCACTATGGCCAGATAATATTCATGGTACAATTTCAATTCCTTTGCATTTACTTAAGCATGTTCTATGGGCCAGTATACAGTCTATTTTAGTGAACATCCCATGTGCAGCTGAGAAGAACTTGTATTCTTTTGTTAAGTGAAACACTCTGTAAACCTCTAGTGAGTCTATTTATTTATACATTTGATTCAGTTCCATCATTTCTTTGCAGACTTTTTCTCTAGTTGGTCTGTCTTTGTGTCAGTGGGATTTTAAAAGTTCCCATTACAATTGTGTTCTTGCAAATTTGATTTTCATTTCTATTAGTCTTATATACGTCAGTGCTCCCATATTTGGTCCATATATATTTATGATTTTTATCTCTTCCTTTTGAATTTTCCCCCTAATGAGTCAGTAGTGACCTTCTTTACCTCTTTTGATTATTTTTGCTCTGAAGTTCACATTGTCTGCAAACAGAATAGCTACACCTGCGTTTTCTGGGTTACTGTTGCGTGGAATATTGTTTCCATCCTTTGACTTTCAGTCTACGTGTTTCTTTTTTGTATATAGCATATTGTTTGATCTTGTTTTTTGGATCTTGATCCATTTTGTCAATGTTTTAATTGGTTAATTGTGGCCATTTTCATAGCTGGTTATTTCTGATATATATTGGCTTATCTTTGTCATGTTGTTTTCTTTTTGTTTGTTCCCTGATTTTTCCTTTTGTTTTATTTCTCAACTTGCTTGGTGGTTTCTTCCTGTTGTTGCTCTGGGAATTGTCATTTTTATGTCTATCTAGAATATCTTTCAATATTATTTCTAGGTTTGGTTTGATGGACATGAATTTCTTCAGTTGTTCTTCATAGAAGTATCTTATTTATTCATTAATTTTGAGATATAGTTTTTCAGGGTAAATCAATCTGGGTTGAAAGCTGTTTTCTTTCAGGTTTGAAATATTCACTCCAAGATCTTCTTAACCTGAGGGTTTATGGTGAGAAGTTGGTGGTAATTCTAATGAGCATTCCTTGATGGGTGATTTGTTTCTCTTCTCTAACAGCTTTTACTATTCAGTTTTTGTAATGAATTTCTGGGATCTTGATCATTATATTTCCTGGCATAGATTTATTTTGGTTACGGTTGTTTGGAGTGCTATCGGCTTTACTTATGTATATGTAGGATTCTCTTCCCATGCTTGGGAAATTTTTTGATATTATTTCTTAAAATAGTTTTTATGTGATTTGCATTGACTCCTGCATTCTCATTGACACCTATCAGTCTTATTTTGTTTTTCATTTGTTTGTTGCATCTGTGTTGACTTGCTTTTTCATTGTCCCTTATTATTTTTTTCTTGTTTTTAATTTTATTTAAAGAGGAAAAAAAGCAATACAGAAAAAAGGGTAGAAACAATACAAAACCTCAAAAAAAAAAAACATAAATCACTAGTTGACAAACCACATACTGTCCTCCCAGAAATAGCTGTTCATGTTACAAAATTAAGGCATAAAAAGTGAACACACAGTGAGGCTGCAAACAGTTACAAAAAAACAGGATAGAATAAAGCCAATTGAGACAGTATAGTGAAATTGGCACAGAACATCACAGCAGGTCACCAGGACAACAGTAACAGGCAACATTGTATATCTCGTCTTCACAATAGTTGTTCTTCTACTAGGTACAGCAAAATCAAAGAAATACACAACATTATAGAACACACCAACATAGAGTACTGAATAGAGAAACACTGTAAATCAGGACAAAGCAAAACGGTGACAAAAATATCTGCCTTCAGAGATAGAAGGAAACTCCCCCGACTTGCTGTATCAAATATGGTCACCTACTAAGAGATACCCAGATCCCTGGATCCCAATTGTTAACAGGGTGGGTATGTTTGATTCTAAGCCCATGCCCCAGTAGGCAGCAGGCTGGTTACTAGTTGGCTCAGCGCCCTAAGTGCCAACATGGCGATCTCAGGAAACGCTGTTGCCCTGGGGTGGCCGCGGCTTGCCAGACCACAGTCACTTCCCAGGGTGGCAGGCTGCTTACTGGTTGGCTCGGTGCCCTAAGTTCCAACCTGTCCCTTATTATTTTTAAGAGTTCTTTGCTCTCATAATTGCTAGCTGTGATCCGGTCTTCAAGGTCTGAAAGTCTGTCTTCAGTTTCATGCATGTAGTTTTTTCAACTTTTAATGGAATTTTTAATTTCCTGGATATTTCTTTGAATCTGTTTCATGCATTTTATTTCTTTTGCATATTATTCATTCAAGGTTGCCATCATTTTCCTGTGATGCTGTACTTTTTTAGTTATGTCTTCTCTTGATATTCTCAGAAATTCTCTCATTAAGGTTGTCATTCCTTTTTTTTTTTTTACCTGAGAGAGTACTTTTGATCTGATTCCTCTATAGCTTCATGGATTTGTTTCTTTATTTTATTTGCTATCTTTTCAGAAATTTTAGGTGTGTGCCCTCCAATGTTATCTATTTGAATGTCTCCTCTACTTGTTCCTGATGGGCTTGGGGTTTGAAATTGCATTTTGCTTTTTTTTCTTGTCATTTTCACTTCTTGCCTAATATTTAGTACTCTTAAATTCTACTAATTTCAACTGTCCATCAAGTGTGTCTTAGGATCCTACTGTGTGACTAATTTTTATCCAGTTGCTGGGTCCTGCAGTATAGGGAGGAGCCAGTCACCTAAATTCTTCTTGTGGTTCCAATTAGGTGAGTCCTATATTCTTCCTAGGCTGAATGGCCTAGAAGTATTGATGTGAACCAACCCTTAGTTTGGATTGGTACTGTGGCTTCAGACTGTACCAAGCAACCAGACTCACCTGTCCACTGTGTGCTCCCAGTCAGGACCCTCCTGTATTACTGTGGGTCTCATAGACCCACTTGGGATCCTCCAGGTGTAGGGAAGTCTCACCAGCAATTTCACCAGGCCACCCAAGGTTCTCTGTGTGGAAGAACTCACCCCTGCTCTCACCACCCTGCCAAGGTCCTCCACATGGGGTGATGGTTCACCAAGGCTCCTACTGACCCATTGAGGTCCTCTGTTTTGGGGAGGTAACTCACCATGCTCTCAGTGGCCCACTGAGGTCCTCTGGGTGTAGGGAAGGGGTTAGCAAGGCTCTCACTACCCCACCAAATTACTACTGTTTGCAGAAGTAGTTTCTGGTGCTCCTGTCAGCTGCCAAGGTTGTCTGGGTAAGAGGTAGGGATGGTCAAGGCTCCCCTCAGCTGCAAGGTTTTTCAGGTTTGGGGGAGAGGCAGTTGATGCTCCCAAGAGCTTATGAGGTTGTCTAAGTGTGGGGAAGGATCACTGAGGCTCTCTGGGCTGCTGAGGTCTTTGGGTGTAGGGTGTCTGACCTAGACTTTTTTTTAAGAGTGAAAAAATATGTAGTTGTTAACAAATATGACCTCTTCATGGGATTGATCTTATCAAAAGACTGATAAATGTTTCCATAGCCATTATATCTATGAGTGAAGATAAATGTTTAATGGAATCTATTCTGGATATGTGAGAGTCAGGGAAGGAAGGGTGAACCACACTTGGAAAAGGAGAAAGAGACAGAGGACTCTAATAAGATTAGCTGTGGAACTGAAGGTGACTGAGGTACTTCACAGTTCTAATTTCTAGAACCACAGAACATGTAGCCCAGTGGGAAACCTAGATGTCATGTAGTATAAAGGTTTTTGAACTTATGCTGACAATTTGATTTTCACATAAATGTTCCTGGAACTCTAGCTAAAAGAAGCATTAATCTACTAGTGTGAAAAAGAACATGTGGAGCTCTTCACACCAGGGTCCTTTCCACATCCCCTCTTTGGGCAGATTCCTGCAGTATTCATGACCCCAGCTCATTGTTAAGTCCAAAATGAAGTTTATGAATATTAATAACTTAGTATAGTAGCCACCACACAATGAGAAATTACTATTCAAGTCTCAGTTGTGTATTAACAAATACTGTACAGAGGTTCTCTCATTTAATTCCCATAATAATTCAGTGTGAGTATTCTCATTATTATTCCTGGCTTTCCCATTAAGAGACACATAGGTATCTATAAGAATAAATCTTACAGAAGCAGTCAATAAAATAGTGATTTCCAGGGCCTAGGCAAAATGGGAAGCTGTTGTAGCAGAAAATGTCCCACCATAAGTCTGTAAGTTGCCCAGGTAACCTCCAGTTTACTTCAGTTCCTGTTACAGTTCCTGTTACTACTGTCTCCTAGAAATGGCTGGCCATGGTGATGAATAGCTGGTCACTATGATGCATATTGTATAAACAAATCAAAAGACAGCCAAGTACTCTGCCTCTGTACTACCCCTTTGCAACCAACCCCATAAAAGCCTCCTTCTCTGAGCCTTCAGGACCTGACATTTTGAAGGATAATTGATTCTTTGACAGTTCTCATTGATGTTAAATACTACTTCCAAATCCTGGGTCTCATTTCTGCTTGCCATAGCACTGACACTCTATGGGATGGATAAGTGAATTCCAGAGACCTTCTACACAGCATAGTGTTATAGTTATCAACATGGTATTGTGTACTTCAAAACTGATTAAGAGAATAGTTTTCACATTAACTGTGCTTATACAGTTAAATAGACAAACAAAGCAAGGGACACAAGGAAAACTTTGGGAGGTGTTTGATGTACCTATTTCCCTACTGTGGCCACACCATGGTGGACATTTGCATGTGTCCAAGCTTATTCACACTTGAGGGTTGAGAGCATAGCTCAGTGGTAGAATGTATGCTTAGCAAATGTAAGAACCTGAGTTCAATCTCCAGCACCAGTAACAAAAAGGACAAAATGAGAAAAAGAAATAGAAGAATTTCCAGCCTTTCCCTGACTACACTCTAGCAGCCATCAGAAGTCAGTGCCTGCCAGTAACCAGCTTGTTAGGGAGGCAACAGCCAGCCCTGCCCCAAAGCACACTCCAGGAAAACACTTCCCAGAGGTAACCAACACTTCCCAGAGGTAACCAACTCAACAGGGAGGCAGCAGCCAGCAACACACACTCCAGCAGCCATTGGAAGACACTACTCACAAGTAACCAGCTTGGGCTGGGAAGCAGCCATCAGGAGACACTGTCTGCAGGTAGCCAGCACGGGCTGAGAAAAACAGCAGTCCACCCTGCACAAGCACACCCAGTGGCCACCATTGGATACCCATAGCCATCACTGGCCAGGAGAACCCAGGAAAACTGAACAGTCACACTCAAGAGAAATTATAGTCAATGAGGGAAGTGCCTGGGACCCAACTACTTGTGTGTTTGGAAGAACCCAATAAAATGTCAAGACAAAGAAGCAAAAGGCAGGCCCTGGACCCCAAACCAAGCAGAGAATGTCGAGATGATGAAAACATGGAAGAGATCGGGAGTCACATACTTGAGTTTCTGAAGTGATGGCAATGGAAGTAAAGGGACAACTTCGCAAGGCTATAAAAGAAATTAGAACATAAATACTATCTTAGATAAAAGAAGAAGTAAAAAACATAATAAAAGAATTGCTAAGCATCTCTAAAGAAGACAGATTTTTAAAAAATAGAAGAGTACAGAAAAATGAGGGAAACCACGAAGTAACAATGTAAGAGCAATTTAGAATGCATGAAACAGATTCAAAGAGATATTCAGAAAATTAAAACCTCCACTGAAAGCTGGCAAAACTGTTTGAAAGAAACTGAAGATAGACTTTCAAACCTTGAAGACAGATATGCAGTTTGTGATTCTGAAAGGAAAAGTCTCTTAAGAATAACAAGGAACCAGGAAATAACAATTTAATGACTGAAAGAAATGCAAAGCAAAATAATTTAAGAATAATAGGTGTCAGTGAAAAAGCAGGTGTCAGACAAATGAAATTAAAATTCTATTTACAGAAGTAGTAGCAAAAAACTTTCCAAACATGGGGAAATGATATGATATATAGATAAAGAGAGGCATATAGAAATCCAGCTACCCATAACCAAAATAAATTTACATGCAGACATATAATAATCAAGATCCTAGAAATTCAACACAAGAATAAATACTAAAAGCTGTTAGAGAAAAAAACAGATTATCTATAAAGGGAAACTCATCAGAATCACAGCAGACTTCTCAACACAAACCATTAAGGAGCACTTGGAGTGAAGTGTTTCAAGTCCTGAAAGAAAATAACCTCCAACCCAGATTGACGTACCTTGCAAAACTATCTTTCAAAATTAATGGAGAAACAAGATACTCCCATGAAAAAGAGCAGTTGGAGGAATTTATGACCACCAAGCCAAACCTACAAAGAAAATTGAAGGATAATCTAGAGAGAGATTAAAAAAAAAAAAGACCATGGCACCAGAAACAGTGGCAGAGAGGGATCACTGAGCAGGGCAGACAATTGGATGGGGGGGGAAAATGGGCAGCCAATGACAGGAAAAAAGCATAACAGAGATGAGCCAGTGCATGTTGGCCATAACCATTAGTGCAGATGGTCTCAAATCACCAGTAAAAAGAAACACGGGCAGAGTGGATCAGAAGACAAGATCCATCAATATCCTTTATTCAAGAAAAACATTTAACTCAAAAGGAACTTCATAGACTAAAAGTCAAAGGAGAGAAAACAATGCTCTATGTGACAAGGAAACAAAAAAAATGTAGGGATAGCTTGCCCATCAACTGCAGAATGGATAAGAAAGATATGGCATTTCTATACAATGGAAAGCTACTCAGCTATAAAGATAACCTTAAGGCTCTTACAGGTATATGAATACCACTCAAGATCATGATCCTGAGTGAAATGATTCAGTCATATGGGTGAACGTTGTGTTGTCCTAGTATAAAAAGCTAAAGGAGTTAGTGGGATCCAAAATGCACAATAGAAGTTGTGAAGGTGAAAGGCAAGGAGATGTCTAGAGGGGGAAGGCAGTGGCCATTATTAATCTATATTCTGTATTGTTTTCATTGTTCTTTTAAGCTTGGTTTTATTCTGGGTTTTTCTTTTGTTTGATTTTTTTTCATATTTGACAACATGGAAAGCTATTTCAAAAATAACAAAATGGCCACCAGAAGGCTCCTTCCCACAGGCAGTCAGTGCACACAGAGAGAGCCAGATAGATCTTCTTCCACCCACTGGGTGCCACCACTGGCAGTCTCCCTCCTATGGGCAGCTAGCAGGAGCAGGGACATGTAGCCAGGTAAGCCCTGAGTACCCATAGGCCACCACTGGAGGCCTTTGGTTCCTTCATGTAGCCATCACCTACCAGGAGAATAAAACAAACACACCCCTGTGCCTGCGACCCTTGCAAGAGTCCCAGTGTAGCCATGCAAGCTGAGAGAAGCAGCCCAATCTCCACACACCCCTGACCACTGGTGAAGCCCCAGCATAGCTGCACAGGTCTGGAGAAGCCTACCCCATTCCCTGCTACCTCCCTGTAAATCTGCAGTTAGAGGAACCCAGGTGCCTGTCCCATTCCCCTACACCTTGGAGGGGCAGCCAAAGTGGGAAATGCCTGGGGCCCCACAACCAGCTTGTTTGGAGAAACCCAGGAAAATGTCAAGACAAAGGAGCAAAAGGCAATCCCAGATCTCCATCCCTCATAGAACAAGTCTGAGAGATACAGTCATAGAAGAAAATGGAAATCACACACCTGAAGCCTCTCAGAGAAGATGAATTGAAGTAAAGAAACAACTTCATGAGACTGTAAAAGTAATCAGAAATAATGTCCCAGGTAAAAGAAGAAATCACAAACATAATGAAAGAATTGTTCAGGATATCTATAGAAGACACAGGTTTAAAAAAGGAACATAGGAAATGATGGAAATCTTGAATGAACATTATAGAAAGGAATTACAATGCATGAAACAGATTCAAAGAGAGATCCAGGAAGTTAAAAAGTCAATCAAAAGCTGATGAAACCTCTTGAACTGAAGAGAGACTTTCAAACCTTGAAGATAGGATTGCAGCTAGATCTCTTATAAATTACAAGAAACTGGAAATAACAATTCAACATCTGCAAGATTATGCAAAGAAGCATAATTTAAAAGTGATAGGTATCAGTGAAATATCAGAGTCAGCACAAATGAAATGAAAATGCTATTTACAGAAGTAATAGCAGAAAACTTTCCAAACATCAGAAATGGATCTGGCATACAGGTAAGTGAAACATATAGAACCCCAACTAGCCATAACCAAAGTAAATCTACACCCAGACATATAATAATCAAGATCCCAGAAACTAAGCATAAGAACAGAATATTAAAATCTATTAGAGAAAAGAAACATGTCACTTATAAAGGAAACCAATCAGACTTACAGCAGACTTGTCAACACATACCATCAAGTCAAGAAGAATTTGGAGTGAATGTTTCAAATCCTGAAAGAAAACAACTTCCAACCCAAATTGATGTACCCTACAAAATTATCTTTCAAAATTGATGGGAAAATAAGATATTTCCATGATAAAGAACAATGGAAGGAATTCATGACCACCAAACCAACCGTACAGAGTGCTAAAGGGTATTCTAGAGAGAGATAAAGACCACCATGGTTCAAGGAACAGCAACAGAGAAGGATCGCCAAACAGGACAGGCAGTTGAATGAAGGGGAAAAAGTGGAGAACAAGCAGTAGGAGGATAGGATGGCAGAGACAAACCAATGTATGCTGGTTGTAATCATTGATGTAGATGGCTTCAATTCAACAATAAAAAGAAACACATTTAACTCAAAAGAAAATTCTTAGACTGAAAATCAAAGGAGAGAAAACAGTTATTCCATGTGACAGGAGACCAGAAAAAAAAAAAACAAGGATAATTCACTCACCAACCACAAAATAGATAAGAAAGATACGGTATTTTCATACAATGGAAAGCTGCCCAGCTATAAAGTAGGATAATCTTGAGGCTCTTATAAGTAAATGGATGCAATGGGAGATCATGTTCGTGGGTAAAATAGTTTGAACTCATACAGCTGAACCCTAGCATAAAAAACAGAAGGAATTAATGGTATCCAAAAAGCAAAATAGATGCTATAAAAGTGATGGGGGAGAAAACACCTAGGAGGAGAAAGTGGTAACCACTGTTCATTTCTTATTATCTTGTCTTGAACTCTTGCATTGTTTCCACAATTTTGTTAGGCTTGTTTTGTTCTGTCTTGTTTTGTTGGATTTTGCTGTGTCTGATGGTATAGGCAGCTACTTTGAACATAACAGGATGTATTATGGTAATCATGGTTGATTTCCTATTATCTTGTCTTGAAGGCAGTTATTTTAAAGATATCAAGAGGCATTTTGGTAGCCAGTATTGATTTCTGCTTATCTTGTTTTGAAGCCTTATATCATTCATTTATTTAATTGGTTTTATTCTGGTTTGTTTTGTTTGATTTCTTGAGATGGTATGCACAGCTATTTTGAAAAAAAATGAGACATTATTATTGCTCATTTCCCATTATCTTGCTTAGAAGTCCTATCATGCTTTTATTCTCTTGTTTTGATTGGTTCTATTCTGTTGTGTTTTATTTGAGTGTATTATGTGTGATAGTATGAACTTTTTTGAAGAAAATGTTGTTATAGCGTCCATTGTTAATTTCCTGCTATCTAGTTTTGAAGTCCTGTAATTCTTTGATTCTTTTTATTGGTTTTATACTATTTTGTTATGTATATTATTCTGTGAGAAGGTATGGTCAATTATTTCAAAGAAAACAAGAGACATTATGGTAGCCAATATTGATATCCTGTTGTCTTGCTTTGAAGTCCTGTGTTGATTGCATTATTCTGTTCTGATTTGCTTTGTTCTGTTTTGTTTTGTTCTCTTTCAAATAAAACAATTACAAAATAACAAAATTATTATAGTAGCCATTACTGACTTCCTGTTATTTTGTTTCAAAGCCCTGTATTCCTTATTTGTTCTCTCTTGATTGATTTTATTCTATTTTGTTTTGTTTGATTTTATTATGTCTTATGGTATAAGCAGCTGCCTTAAAGATAACAAGATGTTTTATGGTAACCACTGTTGTATTCCTATTGTCTTATTTTGCAGTCCTGTATTGCTTTCATTGTTTTGTTTTAATTGATTTTATTCTGTTCTGTCTTTTTGGATTTTATTATGCCTGATGGTATAGGCAGTTATTTTAAAGATATCAAGAGGCATTTTGGTAGCCAGTATTGATTTCTGCTTATCTTGTTTTGAAGCCTTATATCATGTTCATTGTTTTGTTTTGATTGATTGTTCTATTTTGTTTTGTTTGATTTTATTATGTCTGATGGTATAAACAGCTACTGAAAAGATAAGTTGCTTTGTGGTAACCACTGTTGTATTCCTATTGTCTTGTTTTGAAGCCCTGGGTTGCTTTCATCATTTTGTTTTGATTGGTTTTATTCTACTCTATTTTATTTGACTTTATTGTGTGTGATGGTATGGGAAGCTATTTTGAAAACAGAAAGAGGCATCGTGGTAGCCATTGTTGATTTCAAAAAGCAAGGAAAAAAAACTTTTCAGAAAAAAAACGAGAGTGAATCCTCCATGTCTTTACATTTTGGGGAGATGAGACCTTTTAGGAAAGTCACAAAGTGGCAGGAACCTGGGTCCTTGGGAAAGTCATCTAATAATCAGGAACATATACTTCAGACCACTGTGAACTACATATATATATGTACATATATATACATATTTCTACATATACTACATATATATATATTTCAGACCACTGTGAAAAAAAATATATATATACAATTATAACATTTTTGTTTTATTTATTTCCAATGCTTAATATGTACATAAACAAGTACTTTGGTTTTGGCCTGTAATTTAATCTGTGGTATATTTACAAAATGATTCATTTGTGCAAATTATTCTTCTCCTTTGTTATTTGAAAGTTCTAATATTTAAGCCTTACAATAAAAATACCAAGGACAGTATTTTTAAATGTTGTGTAATGTCATCTGGCCACCATCAAAAATCTTCTATAGGGAGACCAAATCAATTAACTAATACCCTTTGTGTAGTGATACTGTTATAAAGCCATCTAATTACTAACTTCTACTTACAATGCTCCATTCTATGCAGAGATTATTTTGTCTCTGTCAGATGCCTTGTTAAACTCTAAGTAGGTAATTGACAATTGGGTTCAAAAATACTATTAGAAAGATAATGGAAATAAGGAAATAAAATCAGATTTGTCTTATTCTTAGTAAACTCACTTACTTCATTGAGCACTTTCAGTTCTAAGCGATAACAAGTAATTCCCTTAGTAATTTATTCTAGAATCTTAACTGGCTTCCATTGTAAAGCTCACTATACTAAAATTTGTGGTGGAGAAAATGCTATCTTTTCCTTTTTAAGAATCAAAATATGGGTGCTGGGAAAGCAAGCAAGTAGCTCACCCACCCTGGTAAGTGGCTGTGGCCTGGCAAGATGTGGCTGCCCCAGGGCAAGAATCAGCAGCATCTCCTGAGATCCATGCTATGTTAGAACTCAGGGGATTGGGAAACCAAGCAAGCAGCTCTCAGCACTGGTAAGCAGCTGTGAGCCTACCAGCGCACGGGCTGAGAATCAAACATCCCAAACACCCCCCCCCCCATTAGCAAGTGGTAGCCGGAGATCTGAGCATCTCTTGGGAGGTTGACTATATGTAATATAGCAAAACAGGGGGATTTCCTTCTACCATCTCTTTGAAGGCAGATATTTTTATCACTCTTTTGCCTTGTCTTGATTAATGGTATTGCTCTATGCAATATTCTGTTTTGATAAGTTCTATAATGTTCTGTATTTTCTTTGATTTTGCTATGCCAGATTGAAAGAACAACTATTGTGAAGATAACAAAATATACTATGGTACCTATTACTGTTATTCCAGTAATCTGCTATGAAGTTCTGTACCAATTTCACTACACTGTCTCAATTGGCTTTGTTCTGTCTTGTTCTGTTGTATTTTACTACCTTCAAAATAATTTTTAAAAATGTTTAAAAAGAATCAAAATAACTTCTGCAGTTCTCCAAATTTCCATACCACTCTCATGTTCCATAATTCTTCAAAATAATGCTGGAATTATTCAAAGTCTTTAAAATGACCCCACTTGGAGAGGCCTGGGAAATACTTCATTTGGCTCAAAATACTTGAAATCGTATAGAGCTACTTGTGCTCTCAGCTACAATTCTCCTTTTATCAGTATGTATTTCACCACTCTTCTTGAGAACCTCTTCCTTGAGAAAGAAGAGAAAACAAGGTTGTAAAATGAACCATCCTGCTTTTTCTGTGACAAGTATGTTTATCAGCTGCATCTTTAGAAGTCAGTTGTCTTTGAAAACAAATGATGGGTTTCTGATTCCCTGAATACTCCCAAATGCCATCTGCTCCCTGCTCACTTTAGCTGTGCAGAAAGCTACCCAAATGCACATTCTGTCACTAAATAGGACGGTTGCCTGTAGTCATACCTGGCCTCCTCTCCTGGAACTTGGGCAGCAGTGCATCCACTTCAGATAAAGGCACAAATATTTAGTTTTCCTGAGTCCAGCAGAAAGTGAGGAAACACTTATTTTTTTTCTGTATACATAAACCACAACCCAGGCATCAAACATCTCACTTCTTTTTCTAGAAGTGGACACAGTGGTTGCTTAGCCTGCCCCTTCTCCTCAGCACTAGGACATAGGTAACAGCTCAGTGCATCACTCTCTGGCATCTGGAGGTCAGAATCCAGCAGACAGGTGAATGGCTAGTCATAAATCAGTCTTCCAGATGAGCCTCCAACATGAAACTGGATGTTTACCCCTCAGTGAGGCCTAATTTACCTCCAAGTCATTTGGGAGAATTTATATCTATTTGTCTTAAACAGCAGTGTAAAAATCTCCTACTGAAGTAATAAAACCCAAAATGTGTAATTGCTATTGTAAAAAAGAGAGGAAAATAAAGTGTTCTAAAGGATACAATTGCATGTATGTCTAAGTGTATAGGATTCATAACCATATTACTAAGTTTTTGTTGGATGGTTGAACAGAACTGTTTGCAGTCTCACTGTCCACTTTGTATGCTTTAATTTTGTAACTTGAACAACTATTTCTAAGATAACAGTATGTAATTTATCAACTAGTGATTTCTTAGTGTTTCTTTAACTCTGTATTGTTACTACCTTTTTTTCTGTTTTGCTTTTTTGCTCTTTAAATAAAAATTATATATATATATTCTGCTCTTAACCTCTGTTATTCCCAAAATTAATTCTTCTATTTTACAGAACACAAAGCATACTGGACATCTAGTAGGTTGGGAGTATCTTTCCCATATATCATTTGGAGGCCTTCCACCAAGATCATTGGGTAGAGATAAGTTTGCTTTTGTTTGATAGACTCTGAACTGGGACTCGTTTAGGTAACAAATTTTTATACTTCAAATTTTGTTATGTCTTTGCCTTTTGCTTATAACTGCTTACAGTTTGTCATAGTTTTGTTAAAATGATGGTATATCCAAGTTAAAATATGGAAAGGAAGGATAGGTATACATGTAGAGGCTTATACATGCATAGAACTTCCCTTAAACAGTTTACAAGAATAACATTATGCATGATGAAATGAACAGTTACTTTGAAGAAAAAGAGACATTATGGTATCCATTTCTGATTTCCTATCAATGTGCTGCAAAACCAGTAATGCTTTTATTCTTTCTTTAGAGTGGTTTTAGTCCATTTTGTATTATTTAATTTCAACATACATGAAGGTATGGACAGCTATTTTGAAGAGAACAAGAGACATTATGTTAGACATTGTTGATTTTCCTATTGTCTGGTTTTGAAGGCCTGTAATGCCTTCATCACTCTGTCTGATCAGTTTTATACTATTTTGTTTTGTATGAATTCATTGTATGTGAAGATATGAACAACTGTTTAGAAGAAAACAAGAGACATTATGGTAGCCACTGCAGATCTCCTGTTGTCTTGCTTTGAAATCTGTGTCACTTACATTGTTTTCTTCTTATCTGCTTTGTTATGTTTTGTTATGTTTAGTTTTACGCTCTTTAAAATAAAATTTTTTAAAATGGGAAGGTTATAAGTTTATGATATTGCTTTAAGGAGATATTTTTATTCCTGCTTTGTTCTTGTACAAATTGCTTTTAAAGTAGTTACTAAATTTACAGGTACTCCTTTCTTGACTTTAGACAATAGCACCAGAGAGAGTAATATTAAAATGCCCCTAATAAACTTTAATATAAATGTCTGTAAAATAGGTCTTCTTAAATAAAATCTAGCTCAAACTTAGAAAATATGCATGCCTGTGAAATATAGCATTCCTTTCTGTGGCTGAACCTAAAATTAAAATGAAATAAGAGAGATTAACATAGAAATGCAGATAAATTTTATCTCATATTTTTACAAGTACACAGGAATCTCCACAAGAAAAATGAAGACCACAAAGAAGTTGGAAGAATGGAGAGTGTCTGCATCTTCTTAATGAAAGAACAATAAATTTATGAAGATATGACAAGAAGGAAAATAGAGTTTAGATTCTAAGTGTGGCAAATAGTAGAAAAATGTCTAGGAAATACATGGGAGAGCTACTGATGTCACTGGATGCCCAAGGAGGTCCCCTCAAGAGGAGATGGGAACTTAATTGGCTCTGATGAGAAGGATCTTGATCCTTGTCATGGAAAAAGAATTTCAGGGCTAGGGATTTAGCTCAGCAGCATAAGCACTTGCCTGGCAAGTGTGAGATCATGAGTTCAATCCCTGGTACAAAGAAAAAGAAAAAGAATTTCAGGACACATCAGTGTGTGACACAGACAGATTTATCAAGTCAAGTTAGAAACTAGTAGAGAATAGGAAAGGAATTCTAGTTTGAACAACTCAAGGGGCCAACACTCTAATGATAAGGATCAGACTGGCTCATTCACAAAATAACAAGACCAGCTTTTATGGATTTTTTGAAGTGAGCCAGAAATGCATTATCACATCATTTCTGCTTCTTCCAGATGACTCTGAAGAAGTCCTTATTGTTTGAGGGGGAAATTAAGTCTTCCTGAAATCAGTGTTTCTGCATGGGGCAGTCTCCCTCTCTTGGAGGCTCTATTGGACTCTAAGGCACCTAGGTTTAAGATGAAGAAGACTTCTAGACACAGCTGAATGACACTATAAATCTTTCTTCTTTGTACCCTCAGTCTTGAAGGGGAATGAGATAACTTTTTTAATTCAGCCAAAGTCAATTTTATTTTGCCAGCTGGTAGACAGACACTACCAGAATGACTAACATGCCTATATGAAGATTGGCCTATGTTCTGTTTTTAGTTACCTAGTAGACACTGTAGGTTCAAATGAAGAGTCACTTTATTTTTAAGCAAAAACAATTTTCAAATTCCTGACTTCCTCTGAAGACAATACAGATCATGCTTTTAATAAGTAATAGTAATGAAGCTCAGGAGTTTGTCTTATGCTCAGATAGTGGTCTCTGACTATGTCACTGGGAGAGTTGGAATGTGTTATCAGAGATAATAACAAGATCTCAATGCCCAGTGCATATAGAAGCCTACACTATAACACTAGGTTTTTACAAAAAGAAAGAGCTCTAATATAGATCCACCGAGGAGTCAGGATGAAGCATGTTTAAATCTGTCTCCTCCTTCAGCCAGAAGTAGCCCAGAGTCTGAGGAAATGGAAGGGGTCAGTGGGTTATAAGCCAAACTGTCTGAATACTCCACACCAGTAACCAAATCAGGTAAAATGGGTAGGTAATTTTTGTCTGTTTGGAAGCTGTCCATGGTACCCACTTCTTCGAATCTAGGGCTGAGAGCCCTTGTTCTTGGCTTCAGGTTCCAATTGGCTCATTGGAAGCTTTTAGTCCCACTGGACTCTTCAAGTCATTTTGGTCAAGTCATAGGGCTCTGCACCTGTGTCCTGAAAACTACCTTTAACAGTTTTAAGAACAGAGAGGTTGCCATCTTATGGCCTAGTTTCAGTAAGTTTATTTTTACAAGTCCATTTTGGCATCTGATCCCAGTTTCTAGAATGAAAACCTTCTCCTCACTGGAAAGGATGAGTGTTTCTTTTGTAGAAAATTTTAGGTAAAAATCTTCCTCCAAGAGCTCTTCCTGCATCTGCTGTTTCCCAGATGCCTTCATCTTAAAATAATCAGTTGCCAAAGCTGTGTATTTGGGGTCCCATGTTCTGAACCCCTTAAAGATTTACTTGTTAGCAGGTCATTCCTAAAAGCAGACTTCCTAGATTTGAAACATGCACCAGGTATTTCCATCAAGGTATCTTTGTTTAATAATCCTTCTAACTCTGCTTCTCAATCTTCAGAATTTAACTAAAAATAAAACTTACCACCAATAGAAACTATGGGGCTGGACATTATAATCCTATGAGCTCCATGAGTGTGACTGTCATTGCAGATTCAAGGGCATTTGGAGCCCATCCACCGACTGGCAAGAAACAAATCCACACTTCTCTGGAACATTCCGATTCAGTATTAAGTCATGTTGTGGCTCAGGATATGATACTCCAAAATGTGTCACTTTGTCATACAAAGCTGAAGAAGCAGGCTTAGAACCAAGCCCTTGCTGATCTTCCTTTTTTTCTTCCTGTAGTGCAGAGAACCTTTCTCAGAAGCCTTGTCTGTCTGAGAAACTGTCTTCCAAAAGACAGACAATTATCTTAAACTTCCCCCCTAGAGATCTCATCGAATCAGCAGGAAAAATTAATCACCAGAGGAGAGAGGAGACTGCAAATCATCATCACAACCAGAATCTTCATCTAGGTTTCTGAGGATAGCTCTGAGATTACTTGGGAGACCTGGTCAGACTGAAGTCCCTCATCTTCCTTTAACTTTCGCCACATCCCCCACTTCTCTCTCCATAAAGAAGGATATGCAATTGTTGCAGTCTAGCATGTGTCCTTACTTTTAATAATAATGGAAATTAAAACTAAGGCCCAGACTTAAAAGAGAAAGTGCTAATTAGAAAGTAAGAGAAAGCGTTAACGAGTTGACAAGTCAGCCCTTGACAAAGGAGAGCAAGAAAAATAGGACTTCAGATTGAGCAACTGGAAAGGGTATGTTCTGATGAAGGGAATCAAACTGGCTCATGAGGAAAGGAAGGAGGCCAGCTTTTAAAGACTGGCTGGTGGACTGAGATCCAGTAGATCATTATTTCAGTCCTCCTTTATAATTCTGGAATCCTCATGCCTTCAGGGCCAGTTCTTCCCCCATTAAATTGTGGTTTCAATAATGTGGAACTCTGCTTTTCTTGGAATTTGGGTGATCACAATTTTGAGACAAAGGCTGGGAATTTCTTGCTGTAGGTGAATGGTTCTGTAAGTTCCTTATCCTACTGTTCTCAGTCTTGAAGAGGTATGATATCCTGTAAATTCCAAGCTAATCAATATTGCTTTGCCAACTTTTAGACAGACACTTCCTAAATTATTTACATATATACAGAGCTTAAAAAGGATATAGGGATAGCTCAGATGCTGGAATAAAACATCCTGGAGAGGTCCAGACAGAGGGAAATGGATTCTCTCAACCCAGTAAGAAATTGAAGGGAAAAGAGCTGCTCAAACATGCAGTCTGGGGGCTACCATTAGAGAAGCTAAGATTAGTGGTTACGGCATTCTTGCCAAGCTGCCTGAATTCATGCACCCAAGACTGGACTGAACGCCTGAACTCGCACTGATGCGACTGGCCTGAGCCACCCTGAATGAGAAGCTGAGCCTCCCACACAAAACTCACCCAGAACTGCCACAAAATTGCACCATAGCCACACTGAAGTCAGAGGTCAGGGAGCCCAATGGAGAATGGAGCCAGCTAAGGACCTGCATTAACCTCTGGTGAGTGCTGGGAATAAGAACCTCCCACAGGAAAGGGGTGACCAACTGGATGACATGTTGGCATCAGGAAGGATGGGCCTGAACTAGGAATAGCAGTAACTTCAGCTGGTTGCTCCCCTCCCAGAGCAGATTGATGGGATTTGCTCGGCCTGGGTCACACCCAAGACTGGGGCCCAATAAGTCATCCCAAACTGATTCCCTATGCACAGCACACACTAATGCAGTGAAGGCCCCCAAAGGTTGACTGGCCTGGAGGGGAGGGGCCAGAATACACTACACCTGCTTGCACCTCAGTGACCAATAACAAGCTGCAGAGGGCAGAAACCCCTACCCAGCACACTTCAGAGGAACTATAACCAACAAGGAAAGGGGCTGGGAACTCCACTATATACCTGTATGAAAGAAATCAAAAACATGACAAGAGAAAGAAATAGGAAAAAGTCCCCAGCCCCCAACCCTGAGAATATTGATCCAGGAGAGGTAAATAGAAAAGAGATTGAGGGCAGCAAACAGGCAATATCAAATACGGCATCAGCAGACATAAAAAGATATCTTCGGGACCTCATAGATGAGCTCAAAACTGAAATATTAATTCAAGTTAAACAAGAGGTAAGTAGATTAATAAAAGGAAGGCTAAGCATCTCTCAAGAAGACACAGACAGAAGAATGGAGGAACACAAAAGGAGAGAAAAGTGCAATGAAGAATATAAAGAAAACCTACAATTCATGAAGCAGATTCAAAGAGATTACCAGGAAATTAAAAACTCCATTGAAAGCTGGCAAAACTGCTTGAAAGAAACTAAGGATAGACTATCAAAACTTGAAAATAGGTTTGGAATGTGTGATCATGGAAAGATCTCTTAAAAATAATAAGGAAATAGGCAGTAACAATACAAAGGCCAGAAGACAACAAGGGGATCTATCACCTAAGGAAAAAAAATGTGAATGAAGAAACAGGAGTCAAAACAAAGGAATTACAAAGGCTCTTCACAGAAATAATTAAGGAAAACTTCCCAAGCATAGGAAAAGGAAATGATATTCAGATGTATCAGGCATACAGAACTCCAGCCACCTACAACCAAAACAGAGCTATACCTAGACATATAATAATCAAGATCCCAGAAATTCAATATAAGAACAGACTATTAAAAGCCATCAGAGAAAAGAAACAGATCACCTATAAAGGAAAACCCATTAAAATCATGGCAGACTTCTCAACACAGAGCATCAAATCAAGAACTTGGAGCAAAGTATTCAAAGCCCTGAAAGAAAATAACCTCCAACCCAGATCGATGTACCCTGCAAAACTGTCTCTAGAAATTAATGGAGAAACAAGACGCTTCCATAAAAAAGAGCAACTGGAGGAATTTGTGACCACCAATCCAACCCTACAGAGAATACTGAAGGACATTCTAGAGAAAGTAAGAAAAAAAAAAAGCCAGGATTTCAGGAACAGTGGCAGAGAAGCCTCAATGAATGGGGCAGACAGTGGAATGTAGGAGAAAAGTAGACATCCATTGACAGAAAAATAGCATAACAAAAATGAAGCAGAGAAGGTAGGCTATAATCTCTAATATAGATGGCCTTGATACACTTTTAAAAAAAAAAAACAAGAAAAGGAACACAGGCAGAGTAGATCAGGAGGTAGGGTCCACCAAGATGCTCTGTATAGGAAATATAATTCTGAAAAAGGGTTTATGGGCCAAAAATCAAATATGAGAAAACAATGCTCTATGTGACAGGGAACCAGAAAAATAATAAGGGCAACTCAACCAGCACCTGCAGATAGGTTGGAAAGACAGGATACTTATGTATAGTAGAGAACTACTCAGATATAACGCAGGAAATCCTTGAGGCTTTTGTAGGTAAAGGAATACAACTTGAGATCAAGTCCAAGAGTTACAAGGTTCAGAACCACTTAGGTAAATAGTAGGTTGCCCTCCAGTCTAAAAATTGAGGGGTTTTGTGGGATCCAAAATGCTCAACACCCTATGGGAGTGAAAGGGGAGGAATAGTCTAAAAAAAGAAGGCAAAGGATATTGTTAATAGTGTATCAGGATCTAAAACCCACATTACTCACTCCAATCTGTTTAGATGGGTTATATTCTGTTCCAGTCTGTCTGCTTGTACTAGATTTGAGGGCACAGACAGCTATCCCAAAAATAGCAGGATATATTATGGTAATCATCCTTAATTTCCTATTAACTTAATCTGAAGCCCTGTATAACTTAAACTGTTTTATCATGACTGATCTCAATTGAATCTGGCTTGTTAGATTGATGTTTTGTATTGACAGATTATATTCAAATCTTTTATGATTGATAGCATCAAGTCTGAGAGTATAGGTAACTACACAGAAGATGGCAAGATTCACTAGGATACCCACTCTGGTTTGATTATTACCTGCTTTTGAAGTTTTACACTGTCTACAATATTTTGTTTTTATTAATATTGTTATGTACTGCTATATTCAATTATGCTATGCCTGATAACATGAAAAATTCTATTGAAGATAACAAGAGACAACACAGTAACCACTGAAGGTCACATTGTACTGTGGTTTTATGTGACTTTTTTGTTTCATGTTTTTATAGGAATCTGTTTTGTTTTGTTTTGTTTTGTCCTGCTATGTTTTGTTTTTCCCTCTAATACAGAAAAGATAGAAATACATGTAGAGACTCATGCATGTATAGAACCTATAAACTGTTTATGAGAACTGATTACATAACACATGACAAAATGAACAACTACTTTGAAGAAAATGAGACACTAAAGTACCCAGTGCTGATTCCGTAGTGTCATGAAGTGAAATCCAGCAATACTATCATTCTTTGTTCAGAGTGATTTTAGCCTGTTTTGTTTTGTTTAAGTTCAACATACATGAAGGTATGGACAGCTATTTTGAAGAGAATGAGAGATACTATGACAGCCATTGTTGGCTTTCCTATTATCTGGTCTTGAAGACCTAAAATGTCTTCCTCATCCTGTTCAGATCAGTTCTATACTATGTTGTTTCATGTGAATTCTCTGTGAAGATATGGACAACTATTTGGAAGAAAACAAGAGACAATATGAAAGATAGTGAAGATCTCTGATTGTCTTGCTTTGAAATTTATGTCTCTTACATTGCTTTCTTGTGTTCTGTTTTTGTTCTGTTTTGTTAGGTTTAATTTTACCCTCTTTAAAATAAAATTTTAAAAAGGACATAGTCCAAGATTTATAGTATTAAGAGGGATATAAAATGAAAGTTGAGCTTTGTTCTGCTTTTTATTACATATTGGACATCTGTAAGCCTAAGTGAAGCAGTACAGTTTTTAGTAAAAATGGCTTGAAAGTCACTGATTGTCCCAGAAGAATGTTCAAGTGGTGCTTTTAATGAGCAGTAAATAATAACCAAGGATACTGGCTATCTCCCATACCTGTGGTGAACCTTGACTATGTCATAACTCTGTCACAAGCATCTAGGTTTCCTTGAGTTGTTGGGCAATCCACTATGGGTTCACCTGTGCTTATGCACTTTAATAAGTTAGCCTTCTCCCTAGGTTATTCTGTCCACTTATTTCAATAAACCTTCAGAAAACAAAAGAAGAGATTTTCCTTGCTCCCATAATCACTATTACTGACTTATCAGGCTTACTCCTTCCCTTTTTTCCTGCATTCAGATGAACATAAGTCTGACCTAAAAATTGGTAAAACAAGCAAATGGGACCTAAAAGATCTAAAGCATATGACTGAAACTTTAAGAGAAAACAGCAAATTCAAAGAGCTCTTACAAATTAAAGTCTTTTGGATCTGTCATTTGTACTCTAACCATCTTGTAAACTCCTACAAAGTGGAATCTTGTAGCTTTTTAATCAAAATGTAATTAGCATCTTGCACACAATAAGTATTCTATGACTAGAAGTTTCAATTAAAAATTATATGTCTAATCACCCAGTATCAACAAACCAGTTCCTCATAAGTCTTGCTCATTAAAGACCAAGAGCCATGCATCAAAGGTTTCTCAGAGTATCAGTTGTACAGCCTCTTCCTCTCCTTTTCACTTATTCTCCCTTCCTAGTCCCTTATCCATAATTGTTCCCATCTCCTCTGAAAGATCCCCATTATAGAAAATAATTATTTTTTAACAAGAATTATCTATAAAAGTGCTAGAATGTGAGTTCCTTCTCTGTACTCTTGCCAATTTTGAGTAATTATTTCTGCCCTCTTTCATATTAGGATGTGGGCTATGGTACTTATACCAGGAATTGCTCCCACAAGCCCCAATTACAGTCTTTGCCTGACAGTCTCATAAAGATCTCATTTCTTGTGAGCCCCAGGCTTACCTAATAATTTAAAAATTGCTTTCTTAACAAAGGAATCATTCTTTTTTTTTTCCTTTTTTGGTATCAGGGATCGAACTCACAACCTCACATTTGCCAGGCAAGCACTTATGCAGCTGAGCTAAATCCCCAGCCCTCAAATATGTCATGAGCAAGAAAAATTCAAGGCCTTAACAGTTTACACCTTCAAATATTAGAAAGGGCCCAGTTGTGTAAATCCCAGAGACCTGTGTTGCTGTTAAACAATTTTATTGCCACAGTAAGTCTAATTTATGAAAAACCCAAGTGCATTATTTTGTCTGCCTTTCTTCTTTAACAGCAGAGTTTGGCTTTCTGATATAGAGAATCAACAGCAAACAAAAAGAAGTTAAATTCAGTACCAAATAGAAGTAGAAAAATTATTTTAGGAGCAATAAATATGGGCATACAGGGAATATAGTTTCCCCAAAAAAATTCACAGTTGAACAATGAAATCATCACTTAAAGAATCAGGAAATATCTAAATATTAATTTGTAGATAAACTTCCTTCCAGGGCCAGGATGGAGGAAATCAAGAGAAATCTGGGGTTCACTTATCTGTCATAGAGTAAATGGGATTAGCATTCTAAGGAGTGAAGAAATGAAAATAGGAATGGATATTTACTAACTTAGAAAATATCTATCAAGTCCCTAGTTAGGATGAAGTTCCTAGTTAGGATGTGTTGAGCACTGCTCCTAAATGGTGGTAAATAAGACAGATATAGTTTATGTTTCATGGAGCTTATATTCTATTAGAAAAATATTTGTGACTCCATTTGAAGTCTCACACTGTAGACTCCAACATGATGAGCAGGGGATTATGACCTGTGTCAGAAAGAAATAAATGAGGCAGCATGATACAATCAAAATTAATGACAAAAAGAAAGAGTAGGGTGCACTGTATACTCCCAGTGGGCATGGAGCAGTACAATGCACCCAAATAAGTTGTCTGCATAAGGCTGGTATATGTCCACTATTGGGAGCAATGATAAATGTTAAACATCCAGTTCTGACCCCTTTCTTCAATTCAGTAACTGGTGAATTGTATCTTTGTCATAACTTGGTTTACCAGGTTTGGCCAAGAACTCTAGTTACTTTTTCAATTCTTATTTTTCTTTTCTATCAAAAATGAAAATATTTTCCCCCATCTTCTTATACTCTGTACCTAAGACCTGTGAATTAAACTAACAAAAGACAGATTTAATAGAAAAGACATGTAATTCTTATTGATGATTACATGCAAAGTAAGTCACAGAAGAGAAGTAAAAATCAAAGAAGAAGAACTAGGGGTATAGATCATGATAGCATGTATAATGTCCTAAGTTTAATCCATAGCAGGAGGAGCATGAATAAGAGGAAGTAAAGGAGGAAGAGGGTGTTTTTGCCTCACTTTTAGGAAGAGACGGAGAAAACAGGGAGCTCTCTCTACCACTGTTGAGTCTCAATGGCCTTAACTCCCCAGCAATGGCATAGATGGGATGATATATTCTGATCCCCCTCATTTCTTAATGAAAATAAAGCTTAAAATACATCCACCTAGAATAAATACTACATTTCCTAGGTGCTTTTGAAGTCCCTGTGACTTAGCTTTGGTCAATGGGCTGTGAGAAGTGTGATATGCAATGTCTGGGTGGGACTCCTGGAGGAAATTCATCTGCCTTCTCTCTCTCTCTCTCTCTCTCTCTCTCTCTCTCTCTCTCTCTCTTTCTCTCTCTCTCTCTCTCTCCCCACAGGCTGGAAAGCAGACATTGTGGGGGTATTCTTAGACCACATGGATGAGACCACTCATGAGAGATAATGGAAAAATAAATGGAAGGACACTGGGCCCTTAAGGGGCTTAGACTATTACATAAGTGAAACTAGACTTTTGTTGTATTTGGGCTACTATAAAATACAAATTTCAAGAACTTCCAGGAAGATGGCAGTGTGGTGAGCAGCACAGAAACAACCTCTCTGAAATTTGGAACCCAGACACTGAAATACAACAACATGAGGAAAAGAAGAAAGAGGTAAGTGTGTTCCCAGGATCCTGCAAGGGTCTGAAGCAAGAATTGATGCCCATGGGGAGAGCAAAGAAAGGTATTTCAACACAGAAGAGGGAGATGGCAAGCTGTGCTTTCTTCCTGAACCATGGCTCATGGTGTGGAACAGGTAAATTGAGCCTGCAGAGAAACAGTCATTTCTGGCAACCCCAAAGGCTTTTAGGCAGAAACACTCCACTGGAACAGAGAAGTGAATACTAAAATATCCAGTGGCTGGAAAATAATTCCATTTCAGTCCTGTTCAGGACTACCTTCAGAAGGTAACTGGTTAGTTGCTATTTTGAAAAGGAGCCAACTGAATGCCTCAGAGCACCTGTGGATTGACTCCATATAGTGGCTCCCAGTGTGTGGTTGAGGCACAGCTCTGGGAGCTACCCAAGGTCATGGAGCCTGTTTCAAGATGGCAGAAGGCACCTGGAATGTTTGGGGATTGAAAAACTTGGGTCTAAACCTCACAGCTAGAAACCAGGACCAGCCTGAACTTCAGTGGAGTTAAAGGCACAGACTGGCTGGGATTATCCACCACCTGACAGTAATGCTGCTCCTGGCTTGCTGGTATCAATCAACACAGATCTGGGTTCTTTGTCTTCCCCCTTGGTCTCTCAGAGATAGCAGTGACACCCCTGATATGTACTTTTATCCCTTTCTTCTTTTATTTTTTTCTTCTTTCTTTATAAATGGTTTGCTCTTGTTGTTGTAGGAATGTAAGCAGTGTTTAATTTGTTGTCATTGTTGTTGTTGTTCTGTCCTGTTCTTTATTTCTTCCTTCTTTCTTTCCATCCAGTCATCTTCACCAGTTTGCCAAAGTTTGCATAATCTTCCTTAGCCTTCTGACCATGCTTTTAATCTATTTCTCTTCTTCTATTTCTCTATTTTTCCCCTAACTCCTTTTAAATGTTCTCCCTGATGATAAAATCATGATATCAAGGTAATACTGTCTACAATTTCCCAATTTGTTTTGGATATCTTTATAGGAATGAAAATCGTGTTCATATGGTTAAGGTGCAAATTAATAGTTACCACAGTTTATCATTTTCTAGGCTGGGTTTGATGATATTATTACTGATTTTACTACTTTAGCCAAGGAAACACAGTTGTTCAATAATTTGTTCTTCCTTGTATACCAAGACTGACATTGCCTGAGGTTCATAAAAAATGTGGGCAGGCCAGTGCCAAAAAACCAAGGACTAGGCCAAATAGGCAGCAATTTCTTATCTCCAATAAATTAAAGAGATAGAATTTTGTAACAGTTTCAAACCCCAAAAGCCAGCTACACATGAAGACATCTCTGAGTAGTTATATCTTAAAGTTTCTTGATACTACTATTAAAGCTACCTACTATAAGGAATTTACAAGCAAACATAAAACTTTTTTTAAAAATAGAAAATGGCAAGTCATAGAAGAAAAATACAACAACAGACTTCAAATTCACCAAAGGCAAGGAAGAGGAAAAATTCCAAAGCCATCCAAAGCTGGACTCTACCAAGTGATAACAGCAGAAGTAACAGAGATTAATGAGGCTCTAAAAGAAATCAAATTGCAAAATAGTTTTTGCAGATAACTACAGAAATGATAGTTTCTGTAGTTATCTGCCTAATAAAAAACATAGTTAATGGATCTAGAATACATAAAAATAAAATAAAAAACAGCTTAGGATAGTGCTGGAAATCATCAACACCCAACATAGGGAAAAAATAGAAACAGATGTGAACAGATATCCAGGAGATGAAAAATATTATTGAAAATATGTGCAACACAATGAGCCAGTGTGAGGACAGAATATCATACATAGAAGATAGACTTGTGGTTAACAACCGTGGAAAATAAAATTTCTTTAAAAATAGCATTGGACCACAAAACAAATCAATATAACATCTCCTAGATGATGTAAAGAAGAATAATGTAATATTAATCTGAGTCCATGAAAAAGCAGGAGATAGCACAAATGACATACAAAACCTGTTCACAGAAATAATTACATGGTAAATAGCACAAGCTGCATACACACCAGGGAGAGAAAAGCCAGCATCTCCCAAGAATCCACCTAGCCACATCTTGAGGTATTG
Organism: Dolichotis patagonum; assembly: GCA_004027295.1. Classification (NCBI taxonomy): domain Eukaryota; kingdom Metazoa; phylum Chordata; class Mammalia; order Rodentia; family Caviidae; genus Dolichotis; species Dolichotis patagonum. The sequence continues at coordinate 216 of PVJX010020219.1, read as the reverse complement.
TCATGGTTTATGTAAGCGGTCCCCAGGCCTCATGTATTTGCATTGTGCATTTGTGATTGGTTCATTGTCTAGTGCTTGGATTGGTGGTGTCAGTGGTACACCCTCCTAGGGTTGGAGCCAGGATGTGATGTAATGGCAGGAAGAAGGTGTGTCTCTCTTGCCCATTTCCACTTGCAGTTTGTAGCTGCCATGAACCATGGCCCTGCCATGCCACCC
>PVJX010020218.1:0-33665 GCA_004027295.1 Dolichotis patagonum | reverse complement strand
CATGGCTTTATACTATTGTGTTATGTTTGATATTATTGTAATTGAAACTATGCTCAACTATAGCAGAGTAAGAGATATGGTGTTAGATACTGTTGATGTCCAGTTGACTTAATGTGAAGTACTGTGTTGCCTATGTTGTCCTCTTCTGATCTGCTCTGTACTGCCCCCTTTTGTTTTATTCTCTTTTAAATAAAAAAAAATTGCAAAAAAAAAAAAAGAGGGAAAAAAAAAGAGGTAGTTTGGATGAGGGGGTTCGGCAGACATCTCCAGGCAACCTAGCAGGCCTGAGGTTAGTAAGCCTCAAGCCTATGGGCAGCCAACTTATGAAGACTCGCTTATTGGCTCAGCAGGGACCAGCTCAATTTTCAGGTCTCAATAAACTCTAGCTTTAAATCTCAATTCATCACTCCTAAAGGGAGTTGAGTGACATCAACTTTGAGGATCAGAGCACTGGATGAGCTAATGTGCATGATATGCCCAGTGTAGGACCTGGCACATAGAAAGTATATCCAATGTGTATGGTAAATGTTTAAATAAAAAAGATTATAGTAAAAAAATTGATATCACACATCTTCAGAATAATTCCCCTTGCTTCAGACACTTTTCCCGTCATTCTTACCACCTCTTAAGGCAGTTCTAGAAGTCCTCATTGAGATATAATAAAAAAAATAGAGCGAATGCTGCTGCGGAGTGCCTGCCAAAAGGAAGGTGGGCTCATAAACAGTGTCTTTGTCTACCTGATTCACCAGATCTGGCACCATAGAACTGGCTCTTCCTTGATGTCAAAATTATCCTAAAATGTAAACATTTCGAATTGGGACATTGAGGCAGCCACAGCTGTGCAACTAAAGGAGCAATGAAAAGCAGAAACACTGAAACAACACCTGAGATTTGGAGGTAGATTTATTTTACGTTGATGCGCACTGATGGGGATCATTCACAAAATATCCTGCCTCCAAGGCTCAGGGAGGGAGGTTTTTATGGGGTTGCAAGCAAGAAGGCACTACTTGGCTGTCTCTGATTGGTTCTTCCAATATGCATCACAGTGACCAGCTATGCATCACATGACCAGCTGTGCATCACAGTGACCAGCCATTTCTAGGTGACAGTAGTAACAGGAACTTTAACAGCAACTGTTACTCGCGCAACTAACAAACAAGCTGGGGTGCATTTTCTGTTACAAAGACACTCATGAAAGAAGACTTCTAGAACTGCTTCAGAAAGTGGCGAGAATGGTGAGATGAGTGTGTTTGAAATGAGGGGCAGAATTTTGAGGGGGATTAATGTCTTTTACTCTAATAATCTAAAAATTTAAAAAACCACGTTCACTGTGTTTTTTTGATCCCACTGCATCATAGGCTCTTAAACAAATAGGTTTCTTTCCGATTTCCTTTTTCCTTATTTACTCTCCACTGCCCACTCTTACATTCTTTTCATTCAGTTGCTGAGCCAACTTAGACAGCTGTGTTAATTTGATTCCTTCTCTAAATGGTGCTTCTCCTCTTGCTCTGTTGGAGGTTGCTGTAAGTCCCAGCCACTTTTTGAAGGTTTGCATTGTCTCAAAACCCAACTGGAAGGCACCATTCATTACAGACAGTGTCCTTTAAATATGGTTATGTGTGGTGGCAGATCTTAGTATAAGAAAAAAAATCATCTTTGATGTTAGACTGGTGTAGGACAGATCGGATTTCCCCTTTATGTTTTGGTACCATAAAACTCAGTAAAATTTTGTTCTCCAGAGCTATAATGTTGGAAATCCTTTTTTTCGGTGGTGGGGGTTACAGTGAATTGAACTCAGGACCTCACGCTTGCCAGGTAGGTGCTGCACTGTTGAGCTAAATCCCCAGCTTTGTCTGAAATCCTTGTACCACCCAACTTACTTTTACACATCTTTCCAGGAAACCAAAAGTTCCCCAAGTGTGGGGAAGGGGCCCATTTCAGTGCTTGGGGAGGATCTGTGCTTGTCTTCATGAGACAATGAGAATACTATCAGGTTGGTTGTCTTATGTCCTGTCTATCAACTCAGTGTTCACACGCACATATGCACACACATGCATGAACACACACACACAGACACACACAGACACACACAGACACAGACACAGACACACACAAATTTCTTGATTTTCAAGGAGCCTATCTCTTAACACCCAGGATGGCACACCTGGTGTCTGAAACTTACAATGTGCTCCAGAGACACTTGTTGAACCATGAGATAAGTAAACGAACAGAGTTAAACCGCATCTTAGTCCAGGTGTCATACTTCATGTTTCTTCCATTACTGCTCTGTGGGTTTTGATCTTTTACAATGAAGTGCTTATCTTTTTATTATAAACACAACTCTCAAGCATTTGGAATTGCCTGGGGGTGGGGTAGGTAAATGAAGAAGTAAATAATCATGCATCTCTTCCACAAAACCGTCTTTGCAAACCTCCGCCAGTGAGGCCCTGGGGCTCGAGAACGTGGACCCTGGAGTACACAGGACGTGTACCTTCATCCTGCTCTGTCTCCAAATGGCCGTGGAGACCTGGGCAAGGCCTTCACCTTTCTGACCTTTGCAGCCCTGCTTTTGAAAGGAGATAATGACATCTCCCTTGGACACCAGAAGGTCACACAAAACACAAGGAGGTCACATGAGAAGGTGAAGCACTAGGCCGCACCCTGGCCCTGGCCGAGTCAGCTGCAGCCATCACTGTAGTCCCTCAGCAGAGGTATGGAGTTCTGTGCTTTCACAGCGCTGTCTCCCAGGCACGATCCCACCTCATTCTTGCAGGGATGCTGCGGAGCGGGCCAGGCAAGGTTTCCATTGAATTCTCTGTGAGAAGTTTGAGGGCCAGATAGGTTAAGTGACAGGAAGGCGCTCGCACAGCTTGTCAGTGGCACAGCTGGAAGGAGAGCTGCAGGCTGGGGTCCCGGGTCAGTGCTCTCTGGCCTGCGCCCGGAGGGAATGCTGCTATGGTAATGGGGAGCAGTTGCCACCACCTCTGAAGTTTGCTCCATTGCAGACTTCACCAGTCCTACCGTGGACTCAGAGAGCTCCTGGCTTTCTACTGAGGCCACCTTCGCCCTTGGCTGCCACGGTCTGATGGCTTCAGGGGGCAGATGGGGCCATTGTTGAAGGCTCAGTCTCTGGGGCTAGGTTCAAAGTCAAAGGCTTCAACAGGCGGCTTTGGAAAGATAGCATTAGTGACACGGCAGAGGGGCAGAGGCTGTGTGTGGAGAGGAAAGGCTCTGAAGCCATCTCCGAAGCCGAATCCTGTACACTCCCTGGAGGGGCACTGGACACACACACAGATGGCATTTAGAACTTTCCAAATGTGAATCGCAGTATAAAATCAAACCCACATTCAAGGGCCTTCAAAGCACAACCTAGTTATCCAGCCGCTCTTTATGAAGCCCTTGCTGATTTATAATCGAGGCAGTAACTTCCTCTGTGCTGCTGAGAGCTGGCTGCCTGCCCTGAATTAGGGGACAGCCTCTTTCTCTGCCCAGATAGACTGGGTCTCAGCCCCTGGGCTTGGTGACAGAGGAGGCCTGCAAGATGCTCTTGAATGAAGGGGACAGGTGGGCACACAGTGGCCGTGAGAAAGTGTGTGTGACCTACTTGCCACCCTCCTACTACTCTGATAGCTGACTTCTTCCCCCTGCTTTGTCCTCTGAAATCCCTGCTGGCCAGGAACCTGAATCTGGCTCATGATATTTATTTATTTGAAACCTCAATTTTTGTTTTTTGAGACAGAGTCTCACTATGTAGTTCAGGCTTGCCTTGAGCCACACTATGTAGCCCAGGCTGGCTTCAAACTTGGGGCAATCCTCCTGCCTCTGCCTTGTGAGTTTTAGGATTACAGATGTGCAGCACCATGCCCAGGTACTCAGAACTTTTCATCCAGAGCTGACTATGTGCTGATGCTGGGAATCCCAAGGCAAAATGCCTCTTAAAAACGCTGGAGTCATCAGCCTGGGCTTTCCCTTTCTGTGTGTGGGAGGTTTGCCGGGAAATGCCTGCACATCGTTCCTTTCTCCACACCTTCCAGGAAGCCTGGAAGAAACGCTAGCCTCTCTGGGAAGCCTTTGAGCCTGGCATGCCTTCTTTTCCTTTGAGTTGACAGGCTGTTCACTGAAGATTTGAAATCTGGTCTAGGGAACAAACCCCTTTCCTGCATCTTGGGGGAATGCACGCCACTCTGCTGCAGTCTCCTGCGAGAGAACAGCTCGGCCTGCAGGGCTGCTTCTCCCACTTCTGCAGGGGAGCGTCTGCACTAATTATCTGCCGCCTCAGTTACATAACCAGGCTTTTGTCAGCGGTTTTCTGGTGGGACCGTCTGTGAAGTTGGGATTTGCTGTTTAGCAAGCATTTCTGATGAGTGCTCAGGAAAGTGTGTGGGGCTGAGATTGTGCCTCCGCCTGCGGGGCCCCGAGTGCTGCTGGGCGCTCACTCTGCACCCTCGCTCAGAACCCTTGCAATTTGTGCGCTCTGCACTCTCAGTTTACACGGGCAGCTCTCTGTAAGGACAACAGGCCTGGGAGAAACTGAGTCATCTGGAGAGGCGGGGCTCAGCACATTTGGTTCTGGCCACCCTGGAAAGAGGATGATCTATTGGAAAGCGATAGAGTAAGCCAGAAAGGGCGATCCCTATAGGAAGTACCCCTGTCACTTGCACCCAATTTTGGACCCTTTTGAGAAATGTAAATCTTAAGCCTGAAACCCCATTAACTAAAATCTCATTAGTGGCAGTGATAACAGCTGCTATTAATTGAGTGCTTTTTAGGCAGCAGATACAGGGCATTTAACATGCATTATCTATTTAATCCAGTTAACAGTCCTCTGAGGAGGTGTCATTTTTCTTTTCATGATACAAGCAGGGAAACTGAGGTTGCCAAAGGTTTAATACTTTGTCCAAGGCCGCTTGATTGTGCAAGTGACAGTGCTGGTATAGAGGGGAAGGTTTGCACCCAGGGCTTCATGTTTATGGATTTGATTGCTTGTTCATTTTTACAAATGTATGTATTGGATGTCTTTGACTGTCCAGCACAAGGGGACAAATGAAGTCTCTAGAGAAGCTCAGAGTATAAAGTGCTGGGAACCTTCTTTGTAAGAGGATGTGCACAGCACGTAGCAATGAGATGCTCCAAGGAGATGGCACATTAGGGTTCTCCGAGAAACAGCCAATAGGATATATGTAAAATGAAATTCAGTATAAGGAATAAGCCCACATGATTATGGGGGTTGAGAGATCCCTTGATGTGACATCTGCCAGCTGGATACCCAGGCGAGTGGTGATGTAAGCCCAGTCCAAGTCCAAGGGCTGAGACCCAGGGGACTGATGCTCCTGAGTTCCAGTCAAAGGGTAAGAGTATCCTGACGTCCACCCAGTAGGCAAGCAGAGAGACAGCATTCAGCCTTCCTCTGGCTTCTTATTCTACTTGGGTTCCCAGTGCATTGAATGGTCCCTCCTTTGCTGGATAGGGGGCAGATCTTCTCCATTCAGTCTGTGCTTCAAATGCTAAGCTCTTTTGGAAGCATAGAAGTTACATCTAAACAGATGTCTGGTTTCCCGATAGTCTAGTCTGTTGAGACATAACAAGGGACCATCACAGTAGCTGAGTTTTGGTGACTGTTGATGTACAGATAGGCTTAGGTGGCTTCTTGGAGGTGGGGGTACAAGGACCAGCAAGAGATGCCAGGGGAGTAGGGAGGGGCAGCTAGAATGGGTGCCGTGTGCAAATGCACACAGAGGTGAGATGATTGCTGCCTCTCAGCACCCTTGGGTTTAGTGCATCTGGAATATGATGGATCCTAAAGCCAAGAGGATGCTTGTCTATGTGGGGGAGGCTCCTGTGACTGAGGGCGAGGGCCTAAGTGTGAAGACAAGCGGAAAGGTATTTTATCAGCTTTAGTGTGGCCTGATGTCCATCTCTGCTTTCCACAAATGCTTCTTTCTCTCTTTAAAACTTAAAGCTCATTAAAAAAAAATTTTTTTTAGAAATAATAGTTATTGTTTTATAGGCACTCTCATGAGAAAAGAGTGCAAAACAGCCTTCCTGTACCACAGGCTTTTGCAATTAACCCACAGTCTGGAGCTGTCCTCATTGCACAGGAGGGAAAGTTCTTCACCTATTCCTGAGAAATCTTACTGCTCTATCTTTGTTTTTTATTATCTTCCTGTGTAAAAAAAGTAAAATCTGATGGTGAACAGACCATATGTTCTTAGGCATATCCATCCGGTCAACTTGGATAGACAGATGTGAGCTTTAAATCCATATCCCCATGTGTAGCCAAGGATCAGATGGCACCCTGGAAGTCAGTTGATTTTCTTGACTAGGGTTTGATGAGGATTCCAATTTCTAGTCAGCTGTGTGAAAATATGCGTTTCAGTGAGAGGATGTGATGACCTCTCTAGCAAGGAGTATTAGGGTGTAGTAGGGCCAGCAGTCAACCAGCAAGCAGCACTCTGGTCACAGGCAGTAGCTGGTTGAGAAGCTTATTAGTCCATCTCCAAATCCTTTGAGTGAGTTCAAGTTTCAAAATGGTACACCAAATCACAGAAGGCAGATGTCATTAAGGCAAAAGTTTCGTCAAGTCCATGCTCAGAACTCTGATCCCACCACCCCCTCACGTCACCCTTCAAGGCAGCCTAGTCTTGCCCATCACTTCTCCTCAATGAGTATCCAGCATCCAGAAGGCTTCAGCAGCCTTCAGCCTCATAAGTTGGGGGTGAGCCAGTTAAGAAACTTCATGGCAACCTCAAACCCAATGAAGCAGGCTGCATTGGCTGGAAAGGCTCGGATCATCACCTCATTAAACCCCTTGGACAACAATGTGATCCCTTCTTTCTGGATCAGCTCGCTCAGCACATCTCTGAAACCTCTGAAAATTAGGGTATTTTCCAGGAGATGCAGTCTGAAAGCAGGACTTGAGGACATCTGGAGGGATTGCCACAGCCCAGCTGAAGATCCCTGCAGTTCCACCAGCCACCAGGATTCGAGGAACACTGAGGTCACTGACACTTTTCCCTCTGGAGTGAAAATATTTTTCAGCCACTCATATGTCATGAAATACATCCCACCAGCTGGAACATCTCTCATGAGGGTGAGCACAGTGCCTCTGTAAATGCCTCAGATTCCAGATTCCTGATACAGCTTTTTTGCACAGTCCCAGGGTCCATTGTACTTGGTTTCCCCTGAAGAAGCCTGAATCTGTAATAAACACTTGATCCGTTCACCAGGGGTCATGATTCCTGTGGTAAATACACCAGATAACATCCCAGCAGCAAATATTTGGGAGTAACTGAGCACATCCACTGGGGATTTCTGCTGTAGTTTCTTTCCCAGACCAAACCCAAAGAAGCACACAGCAAACATGGGAGTGACCTCAATGATAGGGGCAGCCATGCCCCAGTACAGCCCTGTGATGCCCTCTCTAAGAAGAGTCTTTCGGAAGCAGTCAAAGTTCCCAGAGTACATAGGAGGCGAACTTGGTGGTTGTGTCTGCAGTCGGACCTTGACAGTGTCCAGAGGGTGCCCCACAAACACCAGGCACACACCCCCAAAGCCGCCGGCTAGCAGGTTCTTGAGCAGGCTGATAGCCTTGGCTAGTCTGCCATGGTCAGTCAGGAGTAGTTTTGTCAGTTTTGCTTCCTTGCCCAGCTTTAGCAAGGCGCCGCCGACCTTTCACCTACTTTGGCGGGGCGGGTTAAATTTTGTTTCAAAGAGGATAAAACCAAGGAAAAATAACAGAATAAAACTGATCAGAATAAACTAGTATAAGTGATACAGAACTTCGAAACCTTACTAAATCAGCAATAGTTACCATAATGCCTTTTGTTGTCTTCAAAATAGCTGTAGATACCTTCGGACATAGTAAAAATTGAACAGAATAGAATAGAAGAGAAACAATACAAATAAAACAATGAATGCAACAAAGCACTTCAAAATAAGCTAATAGTAAATCCAAAATGGTTACCATAATATGTCTTGCTACATTTTAAATAGCTGCTCATGCCATCAGATTTAACATAATCAAACGAAACAAAGGAGAATAAAACCCAACCCAAGAAAACAATGAAAACGATATGGTTTCCAGACGAGAATCACCTGTGAGGCCTGGTTCTCTCTGCATGCAGTCGGAGAGTTGCGCTGACTCACGGAGAGAGGCTTGGGTGTAGCTGTCCCCATTAAAGCCCATTTTGATATCATGCCCTGTTTGACATCAGTGTCATACTCTTCTGTGCTTTGAGCGCATGTCCCTCCCCAAACTCCTATATTGCAACCTGACCCCAAGGGTAGTGACATCAAGATGTGAGACCTTTGGGAGGTGATTAGTCCATGAGGGAATCATACTATAAGTGTGATTAGCACCCTTATAGAATAGGCTGGAGAGGGCGTCTCTCATACCCTGTGAAGGCACATAGAAGACCCTGTCCATGGGGAAGAAACCCACGCTTGTTTACTGGCACCTTGATCTTAGATTTCCTGAGTTCCAGAACTATAAGCAGTACATTTCTCCTGTTAATAAATTATTTAATCTAAGATACGTTGTTATAGTCTCTTAAATACATTAAGACCTGCCAAATAAATTAAGACCTGCATTAAGCTCCCACAAGCCGCTGAGCCTAGCTGTGTTTTCTGAACAACTAGAATCCTTAGCTCCTTGCAAACGTCCTCCTAGTCTTAGCATGTAGGAAATGCCCATTAAACTTACTTGTAACTTGTCTTCCGCTCTTCTGTTGTCCTTTCTGCCCATCCTTTCACCTATATGACACTGAGCAATTTAGCCTCAACTGGATGTTCAGCATTATATAAAATTAGATCACACGGGCAACACATCTTATGTATTTTCATAAAATCCCAAACAATAGGTGGAAACTAGGAATAGCCATGGTGAACTTTGGCTACAGATACTATTATAGCAAAGATGGCTGGGGAACACATGGGTTCAGATTTCAGACTCACCACAGTCACACACCTGCCTCTGTCTCAGCTGGAGCTGATTTTCTTTCCACTCCCCACCGCTTCTGTGCTTGGCTGGAAAGATTTACAGTCATAAAGAGGTCACTGCTGCTAGTGTTAATTTATACATTTCACACAATCCCAATAACATATCAAGTGTTCTCCCCTCTGGAACTAAACAAAGTATTTTAAAGTTTGGATTAAACATAAACAAGTAAGAAATTTGAGAAATATCTTTAAACAGAAAAGAGCAATATGAGGAGACAGTTTGAAAACACTGAATAGCCTCAGTCGTTAAGGCTTCATGGCATTGGCATAGATAGACCAATGAGGCAGAACAGCAGAGACAGGACAGGCCTGGAATATAAGTAAGAAATTAGGAAATGATACAGATGGCATCTCAAATTGGTGCAGTGAACATGAACTTCTAACGAACTTTATTAGGACAATAAACCAGTCATTTTTGGAAAAAGATAAATTTGACTCCGTGCTTCATACAATACATTGAGAGAAAGCCCAAATGGAGCACAGATTCAAAAGTTAAAAACAGACATGAGCTAGGCGTAGGCATGGGTGCCTGTAACCTTAGCATTTTGGGAGGCTGAGACGGGAAAATATCAAGTTTGAGTCCACCCAAGAAACTTAGCAACTTAGTGAGACCACGTCTCAAAATAAAAAAAATTTAAAAGGGCTAAGGAAATAGCTCAGTGCAAAGACCCAGGGCTCAGTCTTCAATACGAAGCAACACACGAGCAATGGTGACAACCCCCACAAAAAACATAAAAATACTATAAAGAAACACAAGGGTCAGGATGGATGGGGACAGCCTTCTAACTATGATTCAAAATCTAGAACAAAAAGATGGATTTAAAAAAAACTGGAAAGAATTTCTGCATGTCCAAAACACCATAGGCAGAGGCAAAAGTCAAACGACAAACGGAGGGAAAAAAGAATTTGCAATTCATATCACAAAGAGGTAATCCTTCTAATATAAAAAGGACTTAGAAATTGAGAAGATTCATAACCCAGTAGAAAAATGGGCAAAGGACATGAACATTGAATTCACACACACACAAAAAAATGCAAATGGTCCTTCGCCCTGTGAATAGATAGATGTGCAGCCCATTAATAATAGGAGACATGCAAATCAAAGCCATGCTGAAATCCAATCACAACCATTCCTTACCTTTCCTATTAGGCGGAAATCCAACATTTTGACAAAACACAGTACTGGCAAAATTGTGGGGAAGCACATGGGTCCTGCCACTGCTGGGAGAGTGTGAAGTGTCCGGGTCTGATGTGCGTGACCATCCCACTCCCTGGCCTGGAGGACAGCAGTGCGTCGTCGCTGTGGCTGATCCTCCTCCTTGCAGACAGACATGGTGCCGGGGATTGCCTGTCTCCAGCGTGCCAGTGACTGGTGCCTGATTTTATAATTTGCAAGATGAAAGGCTATTACTTTATTTCTATTTTTAAATATGGAATTATGCAGTGATCTTGAACATATCTTTTCAAACTCCCATCCCTTCTCCCCACGGATCCAGATAGCTCCCTGGACATTGCTCTGCGTCTACCCAGAGAGGTCCTTCTCCCGCCCCCTAACCTCCCTCAAGAGGGACTGGTGCGGGAGGCTCACAGGAGGACCCTTTTGGTTCTGCTCCTCTCCCAGGGCACCTCTGCTCTGCGGAGAAAATGCAGGGGGAGAGCCAGTGCTTAGAGATGAGTTGGGCTTCCCATAACAGCCCGGTGAACCTGGGGATTTCTTTGTTCTAGGCAGACTCTCCTCCTTTCTGGAGCTGTCTTCCCTGTCCCACAGGCTGTGGTGGCAGGCCGATGTTTCCTTCCCTTGCTGACCCCGAATCTAGGCACATAGCCTCTTTTCTGCTCGGGGCACTGTGGGAGCCACCCAAATCATGACCTGGGAGAGGCTCAGAGGCTGGGGAAATGAGCTGGTGTTGGTCTTTGGGTAACAGTCTTGTGGTTATTTCTGAGAGGCCACCTGGAAGTTAGGAGGATGTTTGTGGGGAACAGGAGCCAAGCGTGGGCCCCTCAAATTGCCGGGAGGCTGAGTGTTCTGCCAGGAGGAGCCAGGAGGGGCCATGGCTCAGGCACTTTCTAATCAGACTCTCCTTGGAACCACAGCCAGAGGGGTGGGGGGTGTGCTCAGGGACTTTGCGCATCCTCTGATGCTAGGCCTTTGCCCAACGTTCTGCTTTGGTTTTTCAAGTTATTTTTGTTTATTTTTTGTATTAGGGAGAAACTTTTGTTCCCTTACTGCTTCTCCCTGAAATGTCCAAGGAAGAATGAGACCCTGCCTTGGAAAAACTTTAAGATATTCTGTTAACAACTGGGAAATGGGAGGCAGATTGGATTTGCCAAGCCCTGGCCTGCGGTAGGTATCTGGTGAGAGGTGCTGGCTAAAGCAGCTTCCTGTCTGCCCACCATCCCACCACCCTGGTGGGCCCGAATCCTGCTCCTGACTCCCCACACCATGCTTGGCTGCTGGTCTTGCTGTCTCTGGCATCTTGCAGGTGGGGAGAAGGAGCTGTGAGCCCTGGGGTGCTTTCTTCTCTTTGTGCCTCAGTTTCTTCCCTAGTAAAACGGAGGCTGCTGTAGGCCATCTCTGGAGGTTCTTCTGGCTGGATTTCATTTCTGCCGGGGCCCCAATGCTCTGGGACCAGTCTCCAGCAAACCTCTGGGGTGAGGACAAGACCCCCCAGAAAGGCTATGTCTCTCAGCCCTTTTCTTGTGCCAACAGTTTAATTTGCATGACCAAATACAGACGCACAGGAGGGGCAGACAACACAGGGAGCTCCTTAGACAAGGCGGCTGGAATGCATCGGGAGGCCTCCCTGCCTGCCATTGCCTGGCTGTTCTTTGTGGTTTGGTTTCTCAGCACCCAGGGAGAATAAACAACGTGTCCAACCTTCAACCCCATCTGGAAACAGACAGCTACCCTCCCTTTTCTTCTGTCCCTTCACAGGAGTTCAAGCTCATTTCCTGCTGCCCCACCCTCTCTTGGCTGTGCTCCCAGGTTCTGGAGCCAAAGTATGCGGGGAGATGGAGAGATGGGGAGATGGGGAGATGGGGAGATGGGATGGAAGCTGATGTGCTGGGTGGTTTGCTCCTTCAGGTGACCCCTGGAAGCAAGCAGGGCTCTGTGTGCCCTTTCCTTATTGCCTCCCTTTCCTTCCCTTCCTTTCTTCCAGTGTGGGTAAAGAGTTGGGAGGGGAACTCCCAAAGAGACCCAAGATTTTAGGAAGGTGCTCATGTTTGTGGGGGCCCAGAAGGCTCTGAGCTACAGTGATTGGGCCAGCACACATGGGAAGTGTTTGCAGGGAACTGCTGTTCACAGCGAGCAACTTTGTGGGTCTCCAATAATTCCTGCTTCCCACTCTGACCTCCTCTCCTAAACTCTTAGGATCTTCTTTCTCTTTGACCCCCACTGTTGCCTCTTACACTCATGGACATACAAGGTGTGACAAAAAAAAAATACAGTGAATATTTAAGTAAAATTTAAAAAATTATTACAGTAAAAGACACATTGCCATTAACTTCCCCACCCCCAAATTACTCTTTGCTTTGATCACACTTATCCCATCATTCTTGCGGTAGCAGTTCTGCATGTCTCCTTTTGTGAGCATCTTTTTGTGACCATCTCTTTGTCTCGAACTGATTTAAAATGTTTGTAGCAATTTCTGTCAAATGGAAACATCACCGTGTGTCCTCAGCCACTGAGACTTACCAGATCTGGCACCATGTGACTTTTAGCTCTTCCCCAAAGTAAAAACAACCATGACAGATGAACGTTTTGAATCAGTTCAGGACATGGAGGCAGCCAGGCAGCCACATCACGGCAGCTGAAGACACTCACGAAATAAGACTTCCAGAACTGCTTCTGAAAACAGCAAGAACAGCGGGACAAGTGTACTCAAAGCAAGGGAGAATATTTTGAGTGGGATTCATGGCAATGCATCTTTCACTACAATACATTAAAAAATTTACACATTCACCATAAAATTTAATCATACCTCATAGGCCCCCTAGGTTTTGAAGTCCCCACTGCAGAACTATATGCCTAAACTCCCAAAGGACAGACAGCTTTTCACTTAATTGAGTGACTATTATGTGGCAAGGACACTTGGGCCACAGTAGCAGGGCAGCAGGCAGCTCTGCCTTCAAAAACTGTGGTCAAGTGAAGCACAAGATCATTATTAAAGCAATGGCATCAGCGAGATTAGTGCTGCAGGGTCCCAACCGTCTGTGGAGTTCAGCTGAAGGCTTCCAGAAGGAAGACACATAATGTTCCTTTTTTTCTCTCGACACTTATCTTCCTGTGGTATCCAGATGTTTGGAGGAGAATAAATGAATGGGACAAACTTACCGCCCTGTGAAGGGCTCAGATGTGTCCTCTCTGGATTATTTCCCCTGACACAAAGGAGCCCATTAAGTCACTTGGGGAATTGCATGCCAGGGAGGGAGGACTCTTTTCTGCTGCCCTTGACTGCTTAATCTCTGCCCTGGTTCCAACCCACACTTTACTCCTGAAAAGCAGCCAAGTTCTCACATTGGACGATCAACATATGGTGTGTTTGCGTGTGTGCATTTAAATCCTATTTTTGGAAGCAGGCTGGTGCCAGGAGTCCAGAAACTTGAATTCAGGCTGCTATTAGTTAGCTTTGTGGCCCAGAGTGGGTATGATGACATCTCTTGGGACTTTGATTTCTTGTAGACAAAGTTGCTACCTGTGCTGCCAACTTCATGCCAAAGCTGCTGGGTGAGGATTAGATAGATCACAGTTGTGCATGTGCTGTGCCAATCCCTGGGCAGACCTCTCCTGGGGATAGGGATTGCGCTATTTGTCCTCTCATGCCCAGTGACATGGCTCACTCCTTTTGCCAACTGAGACTGGTTACGAGTTGGGTTCCTTCCACTTATATCCCTAGGAACCCCCTTCCCACTGCTTGGGAGACCTCTTCTGGCTGCAGGGAACTTTTGCTTTGGAGAGCTGCACCTGAGAGGGACGGCCTGATGGATGAAACCAAACTCCTTCCCAAGGTGCCCGTTCTTCCTCCATGACCAGGAAGTAGAGGGGAGCAGGAGTCAGCTCCTGGCTGGACTTCCTGGATGTATAAGAAACACTCAGAGCTCATCCTTGGAATCTCCCTGAAGCCACCTACATGAGACAGCCTGAATTTCCCCTTGTGCTGCTTTCTCTGTTACGTGTCCCCTTCTTCTCTGTCAGTTCTCCTGGGAGCACTTCCCTCATAAATCACGGGCCCTGTGTCTTGACCTGAGGACATTAAGGGCTGGAGAACTCTTTAGAGACATTGGGATTGTTATGTTTTAGCAAGCATAAAAACAGTGAGAAAGGAGGAGCAGTAGAATAATACCAAGCAGCTGGTGTGTGCATGCCAGGTATTGTGCTGTTGTCTAATGTTTAATCTGATCTTCCAAAATAAACTCTGTATGTTTACAGATCTGAAGGTAACTCACTCAGGTAACATGATCAGTTTGAATTTAGATGCCGTCTCTTTTTGCTTCAATCTTCTGTCTCCTCTGTATGCTGTGGGTTTGGAACAGCCAAGGCTGTGTTGGGGGCACCTGGGATACATCTCTTCAGGCTGCTGTGGGTTGAGCACAGCTCGCTCCTGGTCATGTGGGTGCATTGATCAGCCTTGTGTGCCCTTTGATTCTTCTTTGGAGGTGTGTGTGTGTGTGTGTGTGTGTGTGTGTGTGTGTGGAGGGTGGAGCGTGTGCACTTCCGCTCTAGTGATGAGGCTCCATTACCAGTTCCCTTTCCAGGGCTTCAAAGGTGATAAACTGTTACAGAAGTGGGGTTTTAACCTTATTCTGTCATAAGCCAACCTAATCCCAACCCCTCGTGTCCTCATCCTCACTGTTCATGAGACAATCTCTCCACCAGCTGCTGACCCTCTACCGTCTCTCCTGCCAGTGTTGGGCGTAGGGAAGAGACAGTTGTGATCTTTTTTCCTCTCTACTGCAGAAAAAGAAAGGACATATGGATTTCCTCCTGCAGTTGGGAATGAAAGATCAACAAAAGGCTAGGTGATCTTTGCCTTTCTGCTTTCTGGGTCTTGGTTTCACCATCTGTAAAGTGGAGATTATCTTATGGTTTAGATCAAGTATGGCTCCCAAGCCTCCTGCCCTCATAAGTGGGCCTGTGGGGGGTGACTGGATCAGGGTGTGCCGTGCTCATGAGTGGGCTTTACTGTGAGTTCAGCAGCTGAGCGTGCTGAGGGAAGATGGAGCCTGGCTGATAGAGACAGGTCCCTGGGGAAGGGTGTATCTCCCCCCACCGGCTCCTTCCTTCCCTCTCTGCTTGCTGGCTGCCACCATGTGATCAGCTTTCTTCTACCCAGGTTCTCACACTATACCGTGTTCTGCATGGGAGTCTACCCAACGTGGACTGAGACTTCTGAAACCACGAGCCAAAATAGCCCTTTCTTCCTTTAAGGTGTGGGTGTCAGGTGTTTTGTCCCCGCAATGAGAAAGTGACTAAGACAATCCCCATACTCAGAGGCCTTCCTTGAGGAGCTGACAGAGGTCAGGATTACAGTGCAGGCTCTGGGACTTAGCAGCGAGTGTCATTGACAGAAACAGCAGGCGTTCTTACCTGGGGGCTCACCTGCTCCGTGCCTACACTGATGCTACTGGTGCTGACCCAGGTGCTTTCCCTAGAGCTGTCCTGGGGGTGGGGATTAGCATCTGTGATTCACACTACAGATCCCTGGCTGCTGTGCAGTCTGGCTTAACTGTCCCTTTCCTGCCTCTCCCCATGCAGCCCTGTAAATTGCCTGTGCCGAATTCTGCACACATCTCGGTGGAAAGGGAATTATTCACCAGATATACGGTGTCTGTGAGAAGGGCCTCTTATGAGTCAGCGTTCAAATATGTTACTGGCTCGATAAACAGAGGTGGTTTGTTGTAAATTAAGGGAAGGAAGTGAGGTGCCTGCAACAGCGTTGTTCATCTACTGTTTTCTATTAGCAGCACTTCCCTCTGAGTAGTGCATAATTCCCTGGGAAGCGCTGGTCAGGCAGCTTGGAAGAGGGAGGTAATTGCAAGGCAGTTGTTAGGCAGTTGGAACCACACAGTGAGGTCGAGAGATAGAGAGGGCACCTGTGAAGGCTTGGTTGCACTCCTGTGATGGGATGACTTCTGGGCTGCCAGCGAGGGTGCTGAAGGGCAGTGGGGGTGGTGAAGCAGGCGCAGTCTGGGGATAAACAGGGGGAAGATCTGGAAAAAGAGGCCCTGCCTCTCACACCAGGACGAGCTGGGATTGCGGAAACCCTGTGCTTGTTGATGCCCAGGGAGAGGCTGTGTGCTGGCAGATGGTGGGCTGGCACTGGGCATGCCAGGACAGGGTTCAGCCCTGGTGAAGGAGGTAGTGGTGGGAGTGGGGAGAGGTCTGAGGGACAGAGGAATGCAGGGGTGAGGAGAACTGATGCACAGATACCAGGTGACACTCCACGCAGGAGGTAGATGCTCCTGTGGGATTGGATTGGCTGTTGAGTCTCACTGCAGGGAGGCGTTTCACGCTTTTCACTCCCTGGTTATTTTCAGCCAGGCCCCATAGGGTTCACACCACCCACAGCCCCTCATTCTGAGCAGGTCCTTTATGGTGCAGGAAGGACTTAGCTTTTTCCACTACCCTCTCCCTGGCAGTCCCATGGGCTTCAGTAGCTCACATCAGGCATCCCAGACACCTGCTGGGTGGTTGTGTTGAACTGTGGGGTCTGGGAAGGGCCATCTGGCCCGTAACATCAGCTGTCCATGTTGGTATCCAGAGTTGTCACTGTCCCATTTGTCCATAGTCACTTGTCCATGAGGTTGTCACTGGGGCATCCCTGTTTCCACCATCTGGCCTTTTCAGATGTGTCCCTCTTCTGTGCCCTCAGCCCAGATGACTGTTGTTCAGAATGGAGGGAGGGCAGCTTTGAGCCCCAGTCCCTGAGGGAAAACTTGAGTCTTCTCAGTTCCTCAAGGGTGCAGTCTTTTGACACACTAAGGCCTGAGTGGGCTTTAGGCCTGTTTGTTTCCCATCATGCATTGCTGTTTTCTGGAAGCAATGGTCACAGAAAGGCAGAACTGCTAGAAAGGAGTGAGAAGGGAGCAACGAGTGGAGGAAGGAGGCGGGCTGAGTTCTATGAGCCTTTCTTGCCATGCCGAGGATGTTGGAGTTGCTAGGGACCTTGACCAACATCTAGTTCAGCCCCCTTAATGTATGGGTGGGATTCCAAGACCTGCAGTGAGACAGCTTTAGTGATAGAGGACTTGCTTCTTTGGGAAGAAGAGTTTGCATTTAGCTGACATGCTGAAATGTGCCTGGCATCTGGTGGGTGCCCAAAGCATTTTAGGTGAATGGATGAATGGATGAAGGTGGGCAGGTTCTAGTGGTGAGTGAGGAAAGATAGGACTCAGCTATAGCTCCAGAGCATCCCTCTTTTTTCTCCCTCCCTTCTCTCCTTCCTTATAGTATGCATAGAAAATTATAAGATGGAACAGCACAGTAGGGTAAGTCAGGAAGCGGCTGGTAGGCAAAGGCCAGGCCAGCAGTCACTTTAAGGCGATCAGTGACTTCTGAGCCCATTCCCACTCTGGCTCCATCACTGTGCTGCAGTAGGCTGGGGCCCTATTGGTGCACCTCCTTACTGCAGCCGTGGAGTTAGCCAGAAGCACATGTAGGCCTGGGTTGAGGCGCTGGTCCAACTGAACAGGAAGAGAGACTGACAGGTTCTACCCCCAAAAAAGGAAGGGGCCTCATCCAGTTAGTGGCCCAAAATGGCCATGGATTTTGGTTTGTTCCACCTCTGCTGCTGATCACTGCTCCTTGCTGGAGTTCTTTGGCAACTGGTTGCCACTGGCCACTCATTGAGGCCCTTCTGCTTTGCAGAGGCCTCATCAATATTGCCCCTCCCTTTCTAAGTTGAGCATCCACAGTTAGTTGTATAGATTCTGCTCCACTGTGTGGAGTTCCAAAAAATTTCCACTATATTGGGCATGAAAGATACCCTCAGGTATCTGGGATTGGGAGAGACATTGTCTCAATTGAAATCCAGGAGAATTCAGATTTTACCGGTTTCTGTCTAATATCTACTCTTATCTCCTAAACTGGATTAGAAGTCTGGATTTCCTTTTTGTGTTTTTAAAATTTTTTTCTCCCTTAGTTAAGCCTTCTTGTGTAGAACCTCCATGTTACCCAGTTGTGGGAAGCACTGTTAGTGTTGTGTCCCAAAGCTGTGCAATGGAGGTCCTTTCTCTAAGGCTGGTCTCCATGCCTGTGCTGTACTGGCCCTATACCCATTCTAGTCCCCATGAAACTTCTCTCACCCAGTGGACTGTGTGATAAAGGGGAAGAAACTGGGTCCAGGACACAGCATCTGGGTTTGAATCCTGGCTCAAAGTGTCACCTTAGGTAACTTAGTTAATCTCTCTGTCTTTGTCTCTGTCTCTCTTTCACTCTCTCTCTGTCTCTCTCAAATTTAAAATAGACAATAATGTTGGGATAGGGTCATGGGACAGTATTCATAGAGGTATTTACAAACATTCTGAATGAGTCTGCAAGTAGTGGTTATGACTGTATGATTAGACACTGGGATTACCACATTCGAGTTATTGTTTAGTTACTGTTTGCTAACTAGTCAAAAGGACCAGGCTGGGAAGGATGCATCACTTCACCTTTCTTATTAGGAGCCTTAATTGAGCAGTGCTGGGTTGGGATCTGGGGGCAGCCTCTACCATGAGTGCCGCTCACTGGTTTGCACTTAGCTTTCATTAGACATTCATTGCACAGATACTGTCGAACACCTGCTCCAAGTCTAGCCATGTGGAAGGGGCGGGGTGAGGTGAGAGAGCTACTGACTGTGATGCAAGTCTGATGACAGCAGAAGGAGGAGGAAAGAAAGGGGAATCAGGCAAGAGGAGCCCTCAGTTGAAACATGATTCCAGGAAGGTCTGGCTAGGCTAGTGGGGAGCCCTTGGATCAAAGCCACCAGTAGGAAAGCCTTACATTTTGCTGGCATAGACATGCTTTTTCATAATAGACCAGTCCTGCTTTGCTGCTGGAAATAGCTCATGGGAAGTGTGGCCTCAATGTGACTATGATGGTGAATCCTAAAGGGCAGTGCTGAGGCAGACAGTCCACTATGCTTTTCACAGCAAAGATGGAATTCATGCATCTTCACAGCCACCACAATAGACAGATATTCTCATGGAGTGGAGAAAGACAAACAGTACTCAGCATAAGAAAGAAATAGACCAATGGGTCAATAAATTAATAAAACAGGATTTGGTAAGTATACAGAAAAAATGAGGCACATAAAGGATTTTAGCCTTGTATGAAGAACAGCAAGAAATCAGAGAGAAAGGAATGGAGTGAGTGTTGGGGAGTTTGGGAGGAGGGCGCATCTGAGAAGGGTGCTTGGAGGCCATTGTGTGCACTCTGTTCTACTCTGAGTGACGTGAGCAGTGGAGGGTTGGATCTGATGAGTGATTTGCTCTTCATGACTCACAAGCATCCTCTGGGCTCATTTTAAGAACAGATTCTCAGCAGCAAAGATGGCAGACCCATTGGGAAGTGGTGAAATTAATTCATGTGAGTCATAGTAGTGTCCATGCAGATGGTGAGAGGAAGGGATCAGATGCTGGATATGTTTTGAAGACAGAGCCAACGAGTACCATGATGGATTGGTGAGAGAAAAAGAAAAGTCTAGGATGACGTTGACATTTTTGACCTGAATGCTAGAGAAATCAGCCCCATAAATATTAGCAAAGAGAGATTTTACCTATTTAGTGGGAAGAAGAAAAAAAGAATATGGGAAATGAAAAACATAAAATAAGATAAAAAACATAACTCATAGCAAAACATCAATTTATAATAATATAAAAGGATTAAATTCATAATTTAAAATACAGAGGCTTTTTAAATTGGATTAAAAATACCAGATTTAAGAATATATTTTCTACAACAGACATAACAAGGACTGTGTGTCAGTCAGCTTTCCCATTGCTGGGATACAGTACTGAACACCTAAAACTTAAAGGAGGGGAGGTTTTATTGGCTCATGGTTTCAGGGGATTCCGTCCATAATCAGCAGGTTTCTAAGCAGAAACATCATGATAAAGGGATGTGGCATATCAAGCTATTTAGTTCTTGGTGACAAGGAAGTAGAGTAAGAGAAGAGGGCCAGAAAGGAATGGGTAAGGGACCAGACATAGATCTCAAGGCCACATCTCTATGACTCACCCAGGTATACCCAGTCCTATGGGTGGTTTCCAAGCCAATGAAGTTGACAAAATCAAGTTTAACTATCAAGATTGGAAAAGATAGAAGAGATGGCAAGAAAATGTGAATAAGAATTCTTATAAGAAATAAAACAAAAAACATTATATTTCAGTAAAAGAAATAAAAGATGAAGCAATGATAAAAATCATGAAAATGTGTACATACCTAGTAACATAGCCTTAAATATATGTATATACTTATGCACTTGCTTGAACACAAAAATATAGCTGTAGAAACAGGGATCAAGAGATAAATCAAACATTTTATTTGAATATTTTTAACATGTTCCTCTCATAAGTTTATAGTGAAAGCAGACAGAATTTATTAGGTATACAGAAGACTTGAACAACTTGTTTAATAGTTATACACAAATGTGCAACTTTATATCTCATGCAAAACACACATTCTTTTGATTATGACTATAAACTACAGCACAAAGGGAACCTCAATAAATTCTGAAGGTTCAACATCATACAATGGTTCCTGGCCAAACTACAATGACAGTAAAATAGCTAAAAAAGATTTCTGAATGTTTTCTGCACAAACAAATGATTAAACTTTGGCAAGATGGGTAATCCCAGTATCCCAAGTGGATCAATACAGAGTGTATAAATGTACTGACATCACCCTGTGCCCGGTAAGAATGTACACTTGTTATCCATAAAAGACTCAAGAAAGTAAAATCGAAAACAAAAACATATTCCAAAGTCCTTGCAACCAAGAGTGTTCCAGATTTTGGGTTCACCTTGGATCTTAGAATATTTGCATATATATAATGAGATATCTTAAGGATGTAACGCAATCTAATCATGAAATTAACTTACGTTTCCTATATATATAGCCCGAAACTGAATTTGCACAATACTTTTAGTGCATCTATGACTGTCACCTTTCCCAAGAGTCAGATGTAAACTTTTCCACCTCTGGAAGCACATCAGGGTTCAAACAGTTTTGGATTTTGAAGCATTTCAGATTTTGGATTTTCATATTAAGGCTTCTCAACATATGCTAAAAAATAGAATTAAAGTAGGAATACAGAAGAAATAATGCAGACTACAAAAAATATTTAGAATTAAAAGAATGAATAAGTCATGTGGCAAAACTTGTGGGACACAGCTAAAGTGGCACTTAGGGGACAAGGTACAGCCTTACATACATTTATTAGGAGACACAGACTGCTGAAAACAAGTGATAGAAACACTGAAGTTTGAGGCAAAAAAACAGCAACAGAATACACTTAAGAAGAAGGAAATAATAGATACAAAGGCAGATGTAAATGAATTGCAAATTACAACCAAAAAAAAATCACAGAAGCTTAACCAAGCTGGATGTAGGTCTTTTGAAAAGATTAATAAGATAGATAAACCACTGGCAAGACTGAGGACAAAAAGTGATGTAATAACATAAAACTAGATGAGAAAGGAAAATGACAGATCCAACAGATTTTAAGAAAATAGTAAGATAATATGGAGTACCAATAAATTTGAAAAATAAGGTCAATTAGAGAACTTTTTGGGAAAATAAGAAATGTCAAAATTGGTAAAGAATAACTAGGACACTAAAACAAACCAATAATACATAAAGAAACTGAAATCCTAGCCAGTCCCTCATTTAAAGACCTAAGTAGAATTCTACCAAGTACCTATGCAGAAAATAACCCCCTTTTGTAGAAGCTATTCCAGAAAATAGAAAACAAAAGCCATCTGATTCATTTAATGAAGCTAGTTTAATTGTTACTCTTAAAGTAGACAAGGACAGGAGGAAAAAAAATTACAGGCCCATTTCCCTTGCAAAAATAGATGAAAACAATCTGAAATAAAACATTAACCAAATCTAGCAGGGTAGTAAAAATAGTTGTCACATTGTGTCTGTGGGTTTATTGAAGTATGCAGTGGTGGCTTAACAGCAGAAAGCTGACAATTCACCACCTCTGAGGGCGAAAAGAAAATCTTAGGATTATCCCAAGAGTTTCAGAAAAAACATTTGATTAAGTTCACTATGTATTAGTAATGACCACCAACGTAATAAAAAGGTAAGTTCAATACCCATTTATAGCAATCATCACCGTGACGATACACTTTTCAGGAGACCAGGAATAGAAGGGGATATCCCAAAGGGATGGTTGTCACACCAAGTGGAGAAACATTTGCTTCATCTTATTTTTTAGAAACTAACACACATGTGCAGGTCTGTTGGCTCCAAGTCCCATATCCCTCCTCTTTGCTCTCTTCCTTGTGGAGAGAAGAGACGAGGCCTGAGTAGACTTCGGAGATTTTTTTTTTTTAACAGAAACATAAGATTCTCCTTGATCTTTGATATGACAGGGGCAAAGTATTGAACTATGACTCCTTGGGCTGGGTCTTGCTGTGGACGCCCCAGGGCTCCCTCTGTTCTGCAGGATGAATGAATGAGTCATCCGGCTTTGTCCTCCAGCATTCCGTTGTGAGGGGAGAATGGCGATGAAGTTTTTGAGAGAAATGGTCTGCATGGTCTTCCACAGGGATGTGTTTGGTGGTCGTAGAAAGAGCGAGGGGTTGAGAGATTCACGCAGCCATGCTGGAGAGTGGGTGAGGCCCTCCAAAGAGAAATAGTTGGAAGTGGTTTTAGAAATGCTCCTATCAGCACGGCCCCTTGCCTGCTTCCTTGAGAAGATCTTTGGTCAGGAGACATTTTCTGGCTGGATGCTATGGCACCCACCTGGAATCCCAGCACTCTGAAAAGTGGAGGGAGGATGCAAAATCAAACCCAGTTTGAGTAAGTTAGTAAGACTCTGTCTCAGAATAAAATAAAAAATGCAATGAAAATGTAGCTCAGTATGAAAGTCCTGAATTCAGCCCTCAGCATCTCAAAAACTAACAAAACAAAAAACCAAACAACAGCATAAACCAAAAAAGAAAAAAGAAAAAAAGAAAAAAATTGGTATTAGATATGCAAAGTTTTACTTTTCCCCCTCAGTGTGTTCCCATAATAAAACAGGAACTAAAGAACCACAATTTTTTTTCTGGCTAAAGATAAAGGGTCTCTGGCAACCCAAGGGCAGATGGCATAGCCTGGCAGGAGAGGGGACTGGGGGGCAATTATCCTGGGCAAAGTGCATACAATTGCAAGTCCTCAGTGCAAAGACTGATAGAGACAAGCTGCTGCTTCTTTGAACCAAGTTCAAGTTCTTCTAAGAAGAGGTGTGGTGGCCTCAGCTCTGGCCAGGTGTCACTTGAGTCCAATCAGTTTCAGTAGCAATAGGGCAGGATCACTGGCACAAACAAGGCCCAGGAGACCACGGCTGGGAGGCTTGGAAAACAGAGCGCGAGGTGGCTGGACTCTCCAAGCACAGGCTGCATCTGTCTTCACAAAAGGTGCAAAGTCTTCATAAAGCCAGATCCTGGCCTTCTGTGACTGTGGCTGTGCCCCAGAGGTGGCTGAGGGCCACAGCAGCTGAGACCTGACTACACAACAGTGACGTCCAGTTGTCTGCCTGGTGAAGTCCGAGGACATAGAATTGGTCCCAACAGGGAAGAATGAAGATAGGAAAGGATTCATAACAGCTTGACACTCTCTGGGCTGAACCCAGCGATTTTAGTTTTACTTGTTCAGGAGTGGGAAATGTTCTCACTGATTCCACATTTGCTTCATTCCGGAGGACTTGTGAAAAATGACCTCAAGTGTAAAATATTGTCTTCTAAAGAATTAACTTAATAGATAATTTGGATTCAATTATTGGCTCAATACTAAAATTTGCTGGGAAAAGCTCAGGCCATATTTTATGACTGTCACATGATGCAGCGATTGCAAAATTAGTTATTAATGACTTGTGAGAGAGACACTTAAAAAAAGTCAACAGTGGGGAAGGAAATACATCACTTAGGCTCTTACAGGGCGGGCTGAGATGGGGGGACACAGTCGCTTCCATTTCTCAAGTGGTCCAATTTGCTGACGGACCCTCTTCCCTTGGCTTTGGTCCTTCCGCTCTCTCCCCCTGTGTGTGATTTGGGGCTGGAGTCACATGTGAGTTCTTCGGGAACAATTAGGAGCTGAAGGTTGCTGCCATCCATCATGGCAGCGGGAACGCCGTCTCTGCCTGCCCTGAGCACCAGTGCTGACCTCTCACCTCGGCTCCAGGCCATCGATTATCCCTGGCCAGTGTCCTATGGGCACCAAATGAACTTTTAAAACTAGAATGAATTGCTGGCCGTTCGTGGCCATTACTGTCCACCTGTAACCTGCTTGCTAGATGAAGGGGGAAATTTTCCTCAAGTCCCTGGGCTTCCTTCAGGGGCAAGGATGATACACTTTCATTAGTGCCTTGAAAGTTACTGCTGAAGCCACCTTCTAAATTCAATTCAGATGATGTTTCTTCATCCTCCCCGCAAGTACTTATGGTGTTCCTACTGCAAGCGAGCCCAGTACCGAGTGCAGGCCTGTGGCGGGTGGGAGGATGTACAAGCCATGCTCTCTGCTCTCTGAAGGGCTTGCACTCAAGAGCTGACCCATGCAGGGCAGTGGGCACACTTGTTCGAGTGGGGACAACAGTATGGGGGAATGGTTTGATGCAGGTGTGGGTCAGTGTGCCATGTGGGCCATCGG
Source organism: Dolichotis patagonum (assembly GCA_004027295.1). Lineage (NCBI taxonomy): Eukaryota > Metazoa > Chordata > Mammalia > Rodentia > Caviidae > Dolichotis > Dolichotis patagonum. The sequence goes on along the minus strand of PVJX010020218.1, from coordinate 8,827 downwards.
GGAAGTAGCAGGGATAGAAGGTCTGCACCAGAGGACAGCGTGGAAGGACCAGACTCAACATTAAGGCAGCTCGTTCATTCAACCAAGCCCAAGTCAGGGAGGGTACCAGATACCTGGACGGCACCATGAGGCCCTGGGTGCCCAAGATGCACAGCCAGTGCTTCCTGTGTGTGTGTGTGGGGTGGGGTGGGGTGTAGAGAAACAATGGTTAACAACACATGCTTAACTTTGGGTTTTTCATATAAGAGAAACCATGTGATATTTAACCTTCAATGTCTGAATTTATTTCACTTAGCATTATGGTCTTATGGTGCACCCAATTTCCTAGGAATGACCCATATTTATCCTTATTTATCCTTCTTTATGGCTGAGAAGTATTCCACTGTGTATATATACCACATTTTCTTTATCCATTTATCTACTGATGGTCATATAAGCTGCTTCCAAGAGTTAGCAACTGTCAGCATGGATGTGCATGTATTACTGTAATACAATGTCTTTAACTCTTTTGGGAAAATACCCAGTAGAGGTAAAACTGGGCCAGGTAAGATCTCTTTTTAGTTTTCTGAAGAATCTCCATAGTGCTTGAGTGATTGCACTGGTTTACATTCTCATCAACAACATAGAAGCGTTCCTACCCCCACCCCGAACCTCCCCAGAATTTGCTCTCATTTGAGTTTGTGATGACAACTGCACTTTCTGGAGTAAGATGGTATCTTACCATAAACAATTTAGGAGCAAAATAAAAGATTTTAGGAAACAGGGAGATAGACTTTGGGAGATGGGGAGGAGATCTGGGGTGGAAAAGACTGCAGGGAGGAGGGGAGAAAGGAAAGTTAGAAAGGTCAAGAAGTGATACGCACATGTACCAGTGCTCCATGATGAATGTATTTATTACGTATCAGAAACGTACACTAATGAAGAAAAGGAGGAGAAAACAGAACAATATATCTTAAAAGGGGTTTTGGTTACTTTTCTCTAGTTGTTGAGGCAAAATATGAGACAACCAAAATTAAGGAAGGAAAGGTTTATTTAGCTCATAGTTTGGGGAAGGTTTCAGTCCATAATCAAGGGGCTCCAAGGCAGGGTGGCACGGCACAGGGGCAATACTTCAGGGTGGCAGAAGACAGCTAAGGCAGGGAGGAGAAAAAGAGGGGAGAACAAGCCTCTTCTCCTCCCTTATATTGCAAGCAGGCTACCATCCCCCAGGGCAGGTGTAGCACTCACATCGCCTCTGTGCCCTCCTCTTGCACAGGGTGAGGATGTTTACAAAGTAAGAACCCTGGCCCCCTGCTGAGTTGCTTAGTTAAACTTCTAAACTTCTCAAGTGGACACGGTGTATCAACCACTGTAAAAGATAAATTATATCCTAAGCCAGAAGAAAATGATTGCTACAGAAAAGAAATATACAGTTGAGTTAGGAAGCCTGAGGTCATGGATAATGGTGGAAGGGAAAAATTTCAAATACAGTACCCATCACTGAGGGGGTTGATAGTCTAGCGAACAGAGGAGGGAGAGAGCCAAGACTTCCATTTGTGGGTCCCTGGGTAGAGATCTTTGCATGCAGGGCACAGGCCAGGAGGGCACAGGGCACAGGACAGGTGTAGAGGTGGCATGTTCCAGCAATAGTGGTAATTGAGGGTGGAGAGAATAAGGGCAGATGGGAGATGTGATGGGGCAGATTGTGTATTGGGTATTGGAGGCCAATGTGTAGACAGGTCTCCTTCTCCAAGTGAAGTAAAGGGTCACTGAACACATGAAGTGTGGAATTTGAATTCTATTTTAAGTGGATCCTTCTGCCTGTTAATCTGTGGGTGAACTGTGGGGGAACATCAAACACAGAACCCAGGACATCAGCATGAAGGCTCAGCCAAGAAGCCTTGGCTCAGCCAAGAAGCCTTCCAGTGCGTTGCCACGGAAGAAGGCAGCACCTGGGGTATTTTAAAGACGGTGCCAGTAGTAGGCTTTGCTGGTGGGGTGGTGGGTGAGGGCAAGAGAGAATTTCAGATGTGCTCGACCACTGCCTCCGTAAACTCTGAGGCTCACATTTAATCTATGTAAGAAAAGGCCGACCTTGCCAGGCAGATTCTCTTCCATTTTCCTGCCTCCCTACATCCCTGCTCTTAAGCACAGTTCCTCAGTATATCACCAACACAAGAATCCCCAGCTCAGGTTTTACTTCCAAAGAACCTGAGTGAAGACACAAAGTGTCACACAGGCCCCGTGTTCATAAACCAAAGATGCAGAAGGGCCTTGGGATCCTTCCCGAAGATCAGCATTAGTCTGTATCATAGCACCATAGATCAGTTTTGTCTGCTTTGAAAAAATATAAATGTAACCACACAGTGTGTATCCTTTTTTGTGTGTAGTCTGACTGCCTTTGCTTGAAATCATATTTGTTCACAATATTGCAGTAATCCATTCTTCTTTGTTGATGTATAGTATTATATTGTTGAACGTATGATACTTTCTTATCCAATCTAATGTTGATGGACATTTAGGATTGTTTCCAGGTTTAGGCTATTATAAATCATAAGTCCATTTTCTTGATTAGTGTTCTCTCATTGCTGAGACAAAATATCCAACACCCAAAGTGAAGGAAGAAAGGGTTTATTTAGCTCACAGTTTGTGGAGGTTTCAGTCTACAATCAGCTGGCTCCAAGGTAGGGTGGCACATGGCAGAGGGCAACAGTTCATGGTGGTGGGAAACAGCACAAGCAATAAGAGCAACAGGGGAGGAGCACAGAGAGAAGATTTTTTCTGTCCCTTATATTGTATGCAGGCCATACCTCCTTGGGTGTAGCACTATACCCATAATCCCAGCACTGGACCATGAGTCATTCACAAACTCTAGAATTCTGCCACCATGACTGCATGAGGTTTTGGAGGAATCCAGACTCAAACCAAAACATCCATAAAAAAGCCTTTCCTATGTCTTTTGCTGCACATGTATAGGCAGTTTTTTTTATTTTAAAGAGCATAAAACAAAAGAGGGCAGAACAGAGCAGATCAGAACAGGACAACATAGGCAATACAGTACTTTACATTAAGACAACCAGACATTAACAGTAGCTATCACAATATCTCTTTCTCTGCTATAGTTGAGCTTAGTTTCAAATACAATAATATCAAACATAACAAAATATTATAAAACCATTCAAAGAGTGAAAGAATTACAGGGCATTCTGAACTGAATAACAGAGAATGATCAATGGGTACTATATCTCATTTTCGATTAAAAAATTTGTTTATACTATCACACATATTCAAATCCCAATAAGACAAAATGTGATCGATAGAACCAATGGTAGTAGAAGAATAGAAGCATGGTAGGACTTCTAAGAAGGATGATATTAAATCAGCAATAGCTGTCATAATGTTTTGTTTTCTTCAAAACAGTTGTTCATATCATCATGCATGATACAGTCAAACAAAACAGAATAAAACCATTCCAACTGATGAATGAAAACATTGAAAGGCTTCAAAGCTATGAGATGGGGACTAATGCTTACCATAAAATCTTATATACTCTTATCAACTCTCATACTAGGGAGACTATATGGTATTTACACATGTGAGTCTGGTTTATTTCGCTTATGAGTATGGTCTCAAGTCATGTCCATTTATTTATAAATATCTCAATGTCATCATTTTTTATAGCTGAGTAGTACTCCATTGTATAAAAATGCCACAACTTTTTAATCCACTCCTCAGTTGATGGGCACTTAGGTTGTTTCCAAGATCTGGCTATTACAAATTGTGCTGCTATAAACATGGGTGCACATATATCACTGTGGTATGATGTTTTCAGATCTTCTGGGAATATGCCTAGAAGTGGAATAGCTGGGTCAAATGGGACCTCCAAACCCAGCTTCTTGAGGAATCTCCAGACTGACCTCCACAGTGGTTGCACCAGTCTACACTCCCACCAACAGTGCAGAGGAGTTCCTTTTTCCCCACAGCCTCTCCAGCACTTGTTGTTGGTAGTTTTTTCTATCCTGGCCATTCTTTCTGGAGTGAGATGGAATCTCAGTGTGGTTTTAATTTACATTTCTCTAATGACTAATGATGATGAACATTTTTTCATGTATTTATTTGGCATTCATATTTCTTCATCTGAGAACTGTGTATTCATTTCAGATGCCCATTTTTGGATTGGGTCTTTGAATTTCACGTGTCTGATTTTTAAAAATTCTTTATAAGTTCTAGACAGAAGACCTTTGCCTGAAGGATAATGCATTAAGATTTTTTCCCAATTTGTGGGTTTTCTTTTCACTCTGCTGGAAATCTCTTTTGACATGCAGAAACTCTTTAATAAGATATGGTCCCAGTTATTGATTCTGGGAAGTATTTCCCATGCAGTTTGATTCTTGTTCATGAATTCTCTTCCTACCCTTATATCTTTGAGGTTTTTACCTACTTTGTCTTCCAACAGATTTAGTGTTTCTGTTTTAATATTTAGATCTTTGATCCATTTAGAGTTTAGTTTAGTATATGGTGATAGGCATAGATCTAGTTTTAGTCTTCTGCATATGGATAGCCAATTTTTCCAGCACCATTTGTTGAAGAGACTGTCATTCTTCCAGCGAACATGTTTGGCCCCTTTATCAAAGATAAGGTGGTTGAGTGAGTTTGTGGTTGTGGCTGTATTTTCCAATCTATTCCATTGATCTTTAGGTCTGTTTTTATTCCAGTATCATGTTGATTTTATTACTGTAGCTTTGTAGTATAATTTCAAGTCAGGGATTGTGATTCCTCCTGCCTCCCCTTTGCTGCTTAGAATCACCTTTGCTATTCTAGTTCTCTTCTGGTTCCAGATGAATTTTAGGAGTGATTTCTCTAAATCTATGAGGTATGTTAGTGGCATTTTGATTGGGATTGCATTGAATCTGTATAGTAATTTTGGGAGAATGGCCGTTTTCACAATGTTTGTTCTTCCTATCCATGAACGGGGGATGTCTTTCCATTTTCTGAGGTCCTCTTTGATTTCTTTTTTCAGGGTATTATAATTTTCTTTGTGTAGCTCTTTTGCTTCTTTTGTGAGATTAATTCCTAAGTATTTCAATTTTTTGGATGCTAGTGTGAAGGGTGTGGATTCTCTTACCTCTCTTTCAGTATTTTTGTTGTTAGTGTATAGGAATGCTATTGATTTTTGAGTATTGACTTTGTATCCAGCTACATTGCTGAATTTATTTATTATATCTAGAAGTTTTTCAATGGATTTTTGGGGGTCTTCTATGTAAAGTATCATGTCATCTGCAAATAATGATAATTTAACTTCCTCTTTTCCTATCTTTACTCCTTTTATTTCTCTCTCTTTTCTAATTGCTCTGGTTAGTATTTCTAGTACTATGTTGAATAGGAGTGGTGACAGGGGACATCCTTGTCTTGTACCTGATTTTAAGGTAAAGGCTTTCAGTTTTTGGCCATTTAATGTGATGCTTGCTGTTGGTTTGTCATAGATGGCCTTTATCATATTGAGGTAAAGACCATCTATTCCAATTCTCTGTAAAGTTCTTATCATGAACGAGTGTTGGACCTTATCACAAGCTTTTTCTGCATCTATAGAGATGATCATGTGGTTTATACTTTTGGCTCTATTGATATGGTGAATTACATTTATTGATTTATGTATGTTGAACCATCCCTGCATTCCTGGGATGAATCCCACTTGGTCAGGGTGAATAATCTTCTTGATGATTTGCTGCATCCTGTTTGCTAATATTTTATTGAGAATTTTGCATCTATGTTCATCAGGGAGATTGGCCTATAGTTCTCTTTTTTAGTTGGGTCTTTCTCAGGTTTTGGTACTAGAGTAATATTTGCTTCCAGGAATGACTTAGGAAGAATTGCTTCCCTTTCAATTTCATTGAAGAGTTTGAGGAGTGTCGGCATTAAGTCTTCTTTGTATTGCTTGTAGAATTCTGCAGTGAATCCATCTGGGCCTGGGCTCTTCTTTGTTGGCAAGGCCTTAATTACATTTTCAATTTCATTAATAGAAATTGGGTTATTCAGCAGTTTTACATCTTCCTGATTCAGCTTTGGTCATTCATATATATCTAGGAATCTGTCTATTTCTTCAGTGTTATCGAACCTATGAGAGTAGAGGTTTTTGAAATAGGTGTTGATGATCTCTATTTCCACAGAGTCTGTGGTAATTTCACCTTTTTCATTCCTTATTGCATGAATTTGAGTTTTTTCTTTCCTTTTTTAAATAAGGTTTGCCAGGGCCTTATCAATTTTATTTATTCTTTCAAAGAACCAACTCTTTGATTCATTGATCCTTTGTACTGTTTCTTAGTCTTTATTGCATTAATTTCTGCTCTAATTATTATAATTTCCTCCCTACTTTTGGCTTTGGGCTTGGCTTGCTCTTCTTTTTCTAGATGTTTGAGTTGTAGCATCAGGTTGTTTATTTGTGTTCGTTCTGTCTTCCTGATGTGGGAACTCGGTGCAATAAATTTTCCTCTGAGGACTGCTTTCATTGTATCCCACAAATTCTGGTAAGTTGTGTTTGTATTTTCATTTGCTTGCAGATATTGTTTAATTTCTTCTTTAATTTCCTCTGTGCCCCACTGATTGCTAAAGAGTGTATTACTCAGTTTCCATGTGTTTGTGAGGTTTTTGAAGTTGCTTTTATTGTTAATTTCTAATTTCATGGCATTATGATCCAATAACATGCATGGGATAATTTCAATTCTTTTGCATTTACTTAAATACATTCTATGGGCTAGTATATGGTCTATTTTAGAGAATGTCCCATGTACTGCTGAGAAGAATGTATATTCTGATGTTGTTGGATGGAAAACTCTCTATATATCTATCAAGTCCATTTGTTCACAGGTATGATTCAGTTCTGTTATTTCTTTGCTGATTTTCTGTCTAGTTGATCTGTCACTCTGTGTCAATGGTGTGTTAAAATATCCTGTTATAATTGTGTTATTGCTTATTTGACTTTTCATTTCTGTTAATATTTGCTTTGTATAGCTGGGTGCTCTGGAATTTGGTGCATATATATTTAAGATTGTTATCTCTTCCTCCTGAAGTTTTCCCCTAACTAGTATGTAGTGACCTTCTTTATCTCTTTTGATCATTCTTGGTCTGAAGTTCACATTGTCTGCAAACAGGATTGCTACTCCTGCTTTTTTTTGGTTTCCTGTTGCGTGAAGTACTGTTTTCCATCCTTTGACTTTCAGTCTATGGGTTTCCTTTTGGGTAAGATGGGTTTCTTATAGACAGCATATGGTTGGATGTTGTTTCTTGATCCATTCTGCCAGTCTGTTTCTTTTGATCGGTGAGTTGAGGCCATTTACATTAATGGTTGTAACTGTTATATATTGGTTTATTGTTGACATGTTATCTTTCTGCTGTTGTGTCTTTAGCTTTCCATTCTGCTTAATTGTCTGCCTTGCTTGGTGGTTTTCTCCCGTGTGTATCTAGAATGTCTTTCAGTATTCCTTGTAGGGTTGGTTTTGTGGTCATGAAATTTTTCAACTGTTCTTTGTCATGGAAGTATCTTATTTCTCCATCCATTTTGAAGGACAGTTTTGCAGGGTACGTCAGTCTGGGTTGGAAGTGGTTTTCCTTTAGGATCTGAAATACTTCACTCCATGCTCTTTTTGACTTCATTGTTTGTGTTGAGAAGTCTGATGTGATTCTGATAGGTTTTCCTTTATAGGTGATCTGTGTTTTCTCTCTAACAGCTTTTAGTATTCTGTTCTTATGGTGGGTTTCTGGGATGGTGATTATTATGTGTCTGGGTGTAGTTTTATTTTGGTTATGGCTATTTGGAGTTCTATATGCTTCACTAATCCAAATGTCAGTTTCCATTCTCATGTTTGGGAAGTTTTCAACTATTACTTCTGTAAATATCCTCTTAATATCATTTTGGCTGTTCCCTTCTTTTTCATTTATCCCTATTAATGTTATGTTATTTTTCTTTGCATCATCTTGCAGCTGTTGGATTGTTATTTCCTGATTCTTTGTTTTTTTTTATTTAAAAGAGAATAAAACAAAAGGGGGCAGTACAGAGCAGATCAGAAGAGGACAACATAGGCAACACAGTACTTTACATTAAGTCACTGGACATCAACAGTATCTAACACCATATCTCTTACTCTGCTATAGTTGAGCATAGTTTCAATTACAATAATATCAAACATAACACAATAGTATAAATCCATGCATATAGTGAAAGAATTCCAGGACTTTCTGAACCGAATAACAGAAAATGATCAATGGGTATTATAATATCTCATTTTTGATAAAAAAGAAAAAAAATTTGTTTGAACTATCACACATATTCAAATTCCAATAAGACACAATGTGGTAGATAGAACCAATGGTAATAGAACAAAAAAAGCATGGTAGGACTTCTAAGAAGGATAATATTAAATCAGCAATAGCTGTCATAATGCTTTCTTCAAAACAGCTGTTCAAATCATCACGTATGATATAGCCAAACAAAACAGGATAACACCATTCCAACTGATGATTTAAAACTTTGAAAGACTTCGAAGCTATGAGATGGGGCCTCATGCTTACCATAAAGTCTTATATACTCTTATCAAATCTCATATTAGGGAGATTATATGGTATTTACCCTTGTGAGTTTGGTTTATTTCACTGAAGCGAATGGTCTCAAGTCGTGTCCATTTATTTATAAATATCTCGATGTGATCATTCTTTATAGCTGAGTAGTACTCCATTGTATAAAAATGCCACAACTTTTTTATCCATTCCTCAGTTGATGGGCACTTAGGTTGTTTCCAAGATCTGGCTATTACAAATTGTGCTGCTATAAACATGGGTGCACATAAATCACTGT
>PVJX010020217.1:0-33652 GCA_004027295.1 Dolichotis patagonum | reverse complement strand
CTATCCATCATAACAGATTTAAATAAAATCAGTCAATACAAAGTAGCAATCTAACAAACCAGATTCAAATAAGATCAGTCATAATAAGACAGTGTAAGTTATAAAGGGCTTCAGATTAAGTTGATAGGAAAATTAGGGATGATTACCGTAATATGGCCTCTTATTTTTGGGATAGCTGACCATGTCCTCAAGTCTAGTGTAAGTAGACAAACTGGAACAGCACATAATCTATCCAAGCAGAGTGGTGAGAATAATGTAAATTTTAAATCTTGTTACCCCATTAACAGTATCCTCTACCTTCATTTTTTTTAGACAATTCCTCCCCTTTCACTCCCATGGGGTGCACTGCTTGTTTTGGGTCCCACTACCTCCCTATATAGAGCAGCTCAATGGACCCTATTTCCTGATCTACTCAGCCTATGTTTCTCTCTGTTACTATTTCGAGGCCCTCTATACTAGAGATTATAGCCAATCTTCTCTGCCTCATTTCTGCTATTCTATTTTTCTGCCATTGATAGTATATTTTTCTCTTCCACTCCACTGTCTGCTTCGTTCACTGAGGCCTCTCTGCCACTGTTCCTGAAATGCTCATATTCTTGTTCTCTCTCCCTAGAATGTCCTTCAGTATTTTTTGTAGGGTTGAACTGGTGGTCACAAATTCTCCTAGTTCCTCTTTGTCATGGAGGCATCTTTTTTCTCCATTAATTTCTAGAGAGAGTTTTGCAGGATACATCAATCTGGGCTGGAGATTGTTCTCCTTCAGCGCTTGAATTACTTTACTCCAAGCTCTTCTTGACCTGATGGTCTGTGTCGAGAAGTCTGCCGTGATTTTGATGGGTTTTCCTTTATAAGTGATCTGTTTCTTTTCTCTGATGGCTTTTAATATTCTGTTCTTATATTGAATTGCTGGGATCTTGATTATTATGTGTCTGGGTGTAGCTCTGTTTAGGTTGTAGGTGGCTGGAGTTCTGTATGCTTCATACCTCTGCATATCATTTCTTTTTTCTATGCTTGGGAAATTTTCCTTAATAATTTCTATGAATAGCCTTTGTAATTCCTCTGGTTTGATTCCTGCTTCTTCATTCACATACTTTATTCTTAAATTATAGATCATCTTGTCATCTTCCAGTCTTTGTATCTTTACTGCCTGCTCCCTTGTTATTTTTAAGAGATCTTCCCTTTCATGACCCCACATTGCAAGCCTATGTTCAATTTTTGATAGTCTATCTTTGGTTTCTTTCAAGCAGTTTTGCCAGCTTTCTATGGAGTCTTTAGTTTCCTGATAATCTCTTTGAATTTGCTTCATGAATTCTAGGTTTTTCCTGAATTCTTCATTAAATTTTTCTCTCCATTTGTGTTCCTGCATTCTTCTGTCTGTGTCTTCTTGAGAGGTGCCCAGCCCTTCTTTTATTAATCTACTTATCTCTTATTTAATTTGAATTAATATTTCAGTTTTGGTCCCGCTTACAAGGTCCTGAAGATATCTCTTTATGTTTGCTAACACTGTGTTTGATGTTGCATTATTGCTGCCCTCAATCTCTTTTGTATTTACCTCTCCTGGATCAATGTTATCAGGGTTGGGGGCTGGGAGTTGTTTCTTATTTCTCCCTTTCATCATGTTTTTGGTTCCTTCAATACAAGTGTACAGTGTAATGCCCAGACCCTTTTCTTGTTGGTTAAGGCTCCTCTAGAGGGCCCAGGCTAGGAGGTTTAGCCCTCTTCAATAGGTTATCAGAGATTAGAGTTCACCCACGGGCAGTGTGTGCTAGCTCCTCCCTTCTGGGCCAGTCAACCTTTGCAGGCCTTCCCTGCATCAGTGTGCACTGATCTCAGGGAAGCATTGTAGCGACTTATTGGCTCCCTGCCAGGGGTGTGGCCTAGTTCAAGCAGATTCCACCAATCCGCTTGGCGAGGGGAGCAACCAGCTGAAGCCACTTCCTTATGGAGTTAGGGCTGTCCTGCCCAAATCCAACATGTCGTCCAGTCCATTTCCCCTTTCCCGTGGGAGGGTCTTATTCCCATCACTCACCGCGTGTTGATGCCCATCCCCGAGACCTGCAGGACTCCTCGACCTCTGACTTCAGTGCGGCTACGGTGGGAACTCACGGTGCCTCTGGGTGGGTCGAGTGCAGGGCCAGTCTGTGCAAGCTGCATGCAGGGCTGTTCAGCTCTGCACTCCAGCGGCTCAAGCCAGTCGCTATGGTGTGGATCACTTGTTCAGGTCAGGCAGGAATTCAGGTGGCTCGAGGAGGGCACCGTGCTCGCTGATCTTAGCTTCTCTAATGGTAGTCCCAGGACCTCATATTCGAGTGGTTTTTTGCACTTTAGTTTTTTCCTGGGTTGTGAGAGTCCATCTCTATCTGTTAGGGTCTCTCCAGGGTGTTTTATTCTGGCATTTGAGCTATCTCTCTCAGAGAGGGTCTCTCTCCTACTACCTACCAGTCCACCATCTTGTTGACCTCTCCCAATATGGTGATTTAATATAGATATGCATTGTGAAATATTCACCACAATCAAGCTAATTAACACATCCATCAAGCAACTACAGGGCTGAGTTGAGGCCTCAATTTTTCCTTTTGGATATTTCCTTGGACCTTGCCTGGTTACATTAAGAAGTCTTTTTTCCTGTTATCCTTTGGTAGTTTTAAGGCTTCAGGTCTTATGTTTAAGTCTTTAATCCATTTCAAACTGAATTTTACTTATTTTTTTGGTACCGAAAACTCAGGACCTTGTGCTTGCCAGGCAGGCAGTGTGCTGCTGACCTATGTCCCCTGACTTAACTGAATTTTAAATATGGTATATGAATCCAATTTTGTTTTTCTACAGGTAGATATCCAGTTTTTCCAATAACTTTTATTGAAGAGACTTTTTTCCACTGTATATACTTGGTACCCTTGTTGATCAGTTCAACATAAATGTGTAGATCTCTTTCTTTCTTTCTTTCTTTTTTAGGGTGACAGAAATCAAACTCAGGACCTTGCACTTGCCAGGCAGGCACTGTACTGCTGAGCTTTATCCACAGCCCCCATATTCCTGTGCTTTCTATTAGTAAAGTACTTAGGAAAGTTCCCTAATATATCCAGTTAAATCATCTGAAATCAAAGGTTTTAAGAGTGAAAAATAGTCAAAAATGAGCAATAGCATAATATCACTCCAAATGCCAAGTAAATGTAAGTTTTTGTTATTTTTGAAAATCTGAGAGGATAAAAATAATAGATACTTTTAACTCAATACAGCTACTATCTAGTTAAAACAGTTCCATCTGTCACCCCCTTCCCCATAAGCAACCGGCTGATCTGGAGAAACACAGGGTGAAATGATAGCTACTGAGACTAAAACACACACACACACACACACACACACAAAAAAAAAAAAAAAAAAAAACGTAATGCTTGTATTGTTTGACTGATTTTGCAGGCCTAAAGCTGGTAGTACAAATATCTATCTAAAGGATAACAATGTGCAATGTAGCAACTATGGGAATCTCCTTCTAAAGGTATTAGCCATTGTTAATCCCTATGGTTTTGTAAAGTCCTGTATTGTTTTCATTGTTTTACTTGGTTTGGTTTTATTCTGTTTTGTTTGATTTTATTATATGTGATGGCATGGGAAGGTATTTTGAAGATAAAATATGTTATGGTAGCCACTGTTGATTTCCTTTTATCTTGTTTTGAAGTCTTGTATTGCTTTCACTATTTTGTTTTGATTGTTTTTATTCAGTTCTACTTTGTTTTACTTTATTATATCTGATGGTATGGGCAGCTATTCTGAAGATAGCAAGAAGCATTATGAAAGCCATTGTTGATTTCCTGTTGTCTTGTTTTGGAGTCCTGTATTGCTTTCACTGTTTATTTATTTATTTTTTGATTGGCTTTATTCTGCTTTGTTTTGTTTGGTTTTATTCCTTTAAAATAAGAATAAATAAATACATACAACAGGCTGGTACTGAACTGTAACTAGGCTTTTTCTTTTTTTCTTTTTCCTTTTTTTTTGAAATAGGGTCTCCCTTTGTACCTTGGACTGGCTTTAAACTCACTGTGTAATCCAGGCTGGGCCCCAAACCTGTAGCAATCTTCTTGTCTCAGCCTACAGAGTGCTGGGATTATAGGTGTGCACCACTATACCTGGGCAGGCTACGCATTTTAATCAGTGGCTCAGAAGGGGGATTTGAGAATAAATGAAACATTGAAAGGGTAGAAATTATACAGCAGGTGGTGTCCCAGGTCACTGGGAAACAAGGATTTGTTGATAAACAATGCTGGAAAAACAAATCTTTAATGAAGAAATAATGCAAACTTAAGAGCTTGTTTGGAGGTTCTAGCAGGAGAGCACAGCTATTTGTGTACCCTCGACAGAGGAAGTAGTCCTTCTCCATCTGGGATGTGCACAGACAGCTTCGGGAGGGATGAGTGTACATGCAATGCCACGAGGAGGAAGGGGACACCTGCCTAGCCATTCAGATCATCTGAATCAATCCTGGGGATCAGTGGGGTAACAGAGTCACAGTCAGAATGCCTTCACATCCAATGCAGACTTAAAACCCATGAATTACTGGAAAAAAGCATTGGAAAAATTACTCCAGAAATCAGTGTGGAAAAAATAATAAACCCTTAATTTATAAAAGAGAATATTAAGCTGGGGATTTAGCTCAGTGGCTTAAGTGCTTGCCTGGTAAGCGCAAGGTCGTGAGTTCAATCCCCAGTACAAAAAAAAAAAAAGAGAGAATATTAAATGATTAAAACTCTCTGCATAGAAAAAAATACCTCTAACAATATGAGAGGACAAAAGAAAAATCCAAACAAAACCCAGAAACATAAAAAGAATGAATGAAAGGTACGAACAGGAAGTTGACAGAAAAAGCTTTTAAACATTGGAAGGGGCACAACTTCATTCATCATTAAAGATGTAGAAATCAAATTATCATTTTTACCTGCCTTATCAGCTTAGTGTTTCTCTGGTTGATTCTTTTTACTACATGTGTATTTCTCTTTCAGTAAAATAAAATTTATGTAGGCAAATTTCCAAGATAAAGATAATAACATGACAGTTGACTTTTAAAACCAGATGCCTGGTCTCCTACCAAGATAAGTATCCCAGTTTACTTGAAGTTTATGTGTACAGGAAGTGGGATCCCGAGAAGGGGCAACAGGAGATTAAGAAGAAACAAGAGCCATAAAAGGAAAGCTGGGACTGGGTGGGACCTGAACTCTCTGATGGAGAGGCTGTGACAGCAGCCCAACCCCAGTCCAACCCCAGCATCTTATTTATATAAATGTTTTGAAAAGGAGAAAAGCATGCAATAGGGCTGAGAGTTCAAGGACTCAGTATTTTGCTGAGAACACTGAAAGCCAAAGCACTGTCAGTGCTATTTGTGCTATAGTTAACAAGGCAGAACACCAAGGTTGGAACCTGTTGACATGCAACTGAGCTAGAGGTCAACTTGTTTACCCAGTCTGCCTTTGGCATACTGTGTCCTTGAGACCAGCTTTGCTCTAGTCAGTCTCAAGGAGTTTGCCAAACTAGCTCAGCCACATTCAACTGCTCGCCACATCTACCCCTTTTCTATTTCTTAGAGGCAAGCAGTGGGTAGTCAGTTGGAGTTAGAGGAGCTGTGTTTGGAGGACCCCACAAACGACCTTCTTCTTTGTGGAAGGCTTATCTTTTTTCCCTTCCACAGATGTCTGCAGTGAAGTTTATTTCTACAAAAGCTTTTTTTTCTCAAACTCTTTTTACTCTGAGTGGACTTACTCGTTCAAGTTAAAAATTTCCAGTCCAAGGATTTTATGTCCCTGAGTTTAGCAATTTAACCCTATACATCCCATTAACCCATAACAATAGTCAGTTATCAGTGTAGCTGGAAATTGTCAGAAGATATCAGTGATTTGAGTTTCTTTTTATAGCTAGTTTATTACTATGGCATTGTTTTATACATCTTGTAGTTATAATTTCTTTGTTGGATGTTCAAGACCAAGTTAAAGTGAGATTTATATTAATTAAAATTAATCTCTTGCTATCTATCAAGGTCAGTTAAATCCCCTCAGGAATTATCTTGGAACCAAATACAGTGCTTCTCAGTTCTTTTTTTAGACCTCTTTTCTCTGTTCTAACAATCTCCTTGGTCAGAAGACTGTATAACTCACCAGAGCTGCTAATTTACCTACAAACAATTCTGTAGACCTCTTTTCTCTGTTCTAACGATCTCCTTGGTCAGAAGACTGTATAACTCACCAGAGCTGTAGGATGTCACTGAAAATGTTCCCTCCTATCCTGGATCCTCATTGACCTCAGAAGGCTGAGGTCAAAATATTGGCTGTCCTCTCAGCCTATCTATCTTTCTAGGTTTTGGTTTCCAAATCTCAGTTTTTGAACATCCAGAGAAGAAGGTTAATGACATTACACTGTAATGGGAGCAGTAGACTTAACTATTATAATTTTATCTGAATATCAAGCACCTTAAAATATAAGTTATAGCCAGAGAACCATTTTTTTTTACCAACCATGGATGCTCTAGTAGTTGAATCCCTATAGAATGTTAACAGACTCTGGTTATATAATTTTACAGAGAAAATTTGAGATCAAAAGTCACACATAATATTCCAGCATGACAATCATGATGACATTTTTGTAGCACACGTAAATTTCCATTTTGATATAGAACAGCCTTTTTAGTCTCTATCTAGTACATAAGAATCTCTCTCCTAATTTGTTGTCTTTTAATGGGATGTCATTGAAGTGTGCAACAGTTTTTGAACTGCTTAATGTCTAAACATTTTTAAGTATAGTGGCACATACATAGCATACATTTCACATAAGTTCTTGTTAAAATATTATTATTGGCTTGTGACCTCATTTTGACTTGACATGAACCTCTTGTCACAAACATCTGGAGCACAAGAGAAAGCCAGATGTCTAAATCTGAAAGAAAAGCCTTATCATCATAAATAATCAGAAATTTTGCATTTAAAAGTACATCTGAAAGGCATAAATACATTTAATATGCCACGAGATTGGCAACAATCATCATATGAAAACTTATATTTTTTATTTTTGTTTTATACCAGAGCATCTTTAAATCCTAAAACCTTATTGTCTTATTTTTAGAAAACTTAACCTTTTGATGATGACCAATGTAAACATACCACAATAATATATTTTGAACAGAATTTTTGGAATTTTGGATAATTGGGCTAGGGGTTTAGCTCAGTGAGCTAAGTGCTTACTTGGCAAGTGCAAGGTTGTGAGTTCAATCCCCAGTACCAAACAAATAAACAAACCAAAAAAATGTATAAGTATTCTCAGCAGCCAATTCCTTTTTCACCAATTGGAGTCCTGTCCAATAATCTCTCCCTACCCTGAGATTTTTGTTTAATTATCTTAACAATTTCTAATGCATTATAAAAACAACTTGTATCACTTAACATTATTGTTCATTAATGAGAGACTCTCAAGTCATAATATATAAACAGCAATATATGTTATATTTATAAAATCAATTTTAACATCATTTTGACCAGCTGGCAACTTTGGTGAAAATACATCAGACAAATGCTTCAAAAAAATCCAAAAATTTAAAAAGAAGAAAAATTTGTTGAGCTCAAATAAAGCAGCTGTTTACAGATTGGACACACAGACAAACATATGCATAAGACAACTCTTTATAAACTCAGAGAGCACTCAAAATATATTAGACTAGTCAGAATTGTTTGTAGGTAAATTAGCAGAGATCTCTTTGAGAAGAACTTGGAGGAATAAAACCTTTTATCTATAAATAATATTTTTTGTATTTTATTTTGTCTTAATACAGGCAACTTTTTTGTTCTTTTTTAATGTAGCATTCAGCTCAGTTATCTCTATACACTCGGTCACATACTTAGACCTTTTTTTCTTTTAACATCATTTTATGTAAGACAATATAATTTAAGTTAATATTATCACTTATGTACACTTCCCTTTGCTGGTACCTTTGATTTATCTTTTGCCAGGGCTATGCTCTGCCTTCCTGATCCTGGGTGGCTAGGACTACACCCAGCTTCTTATCAGCTACCAATGCTGCTGCCATCTAATGTAACAGTGGGTGCATACCCAAGAGAGGATGGGTGCAGATCCAGGGTACACAGCCTATGTTGTCCACTGCAGCTGACAAAACACAAAACAGGCATTTGGGTTTTTCCCACCTCCCCTGTCTGGGCCAGGCTCCAGGCTCGGCTGCATAGCTCTTTGGTTTTTGTCTCCTACAGCTGACTTGTGCAGATTGGCCCTGTTCTCTGCCCTACCCAGAGGTCTGTGACAAATGGTGAGAGGAATGGACAGCAGCAGTTTCTTCCTATAAAGTAACCCTTTACAAGTCTGTAGAAGTCTAGATAGATCTGTGATGGTTTGCTTGGAAAAGGGGGAGATGTTCCAGAAGGTGTAATGTAGCCAGTATTTTCCTCTGCATCTACTCACCCTAGGAGCCAAGCACTTCTGTAGGAGTCGTCTACTTAGTAGGATCACACTGGCAATATTGGTAGGACTGGCAGAAGATCAGTGATTCTTAAAAATGACAGAGACATCAATGCTGGTGTCCAAAATGCCTTTGGAATTTTTTCCCATCTATCTTTAGCATAAGTTCAGGCCTCTCCTGTTTGACAGATTTAACTCAGTATGCTTCAGAAGACCCAAAATCTGAATCACCTCGAAGTTTATCGAGTCCTTCCCACCTTTACAGATGGGACTAACACTAACTGAGCAACTGTATTTTTTGATAACACTTGAATAATTTATTAGAGGTATGGGCCATAACTTTTAATTATCCAGTATATTCTGAATCTGTAACTCCGGAGATGACATGGAGTCCTTTTAAACTAGCACTGCTGCATCCCAAGAGTAATCCCACAGTCCCAGAGGGCAGGGGACAGGAGACTCCTGTAGGAATCCCCCAGGTACCATCTCTAGAGTTAATAGGAAGCCAAGGGAGAGGTGGGACAGAGGTCCAATCCTGCACTTCCTAGTGTTGCCCTGTAGAGGTCGCACACCGAGCGCTTTGCTACGTTGGCAGAAAGGACTGGGAGCTGACCATGGAAAGTGTCCCCACTGTTTGTTAGGGCGGAGCTGGCCCCGAGAGGCATTTCGAGGCGTTTCGACCAAGGATTGCCGACACTGTCAGTTTTAGATCGGCACTCATTAGCCCAGTGGCGTCCCCAACAACAGTGCAGGAAAAGGCAGGGGGGTTTTGAGCCTCTACTGTCGTTTTTTTTTTTTTTTTTTTTGGTTGTTATCCTAGCAAGAATGGTGATCTCTTGCAAAGTGTCCTTTTCCCCCACATGCCACACCATGTACCTTTTGATTTATTACCATTTCCTTTAAAAACCCATGGTATTGCAGCCACTAAGGTGATACCTTGTACATAGGCTGGGCCAATTTCTGCAAAAATCTTAATCATGTCTTTTATGGAGGCTTTTTTTCTATGAGGTCTTGACACCTTCTTGCAATACTTACTAGTATTTTTAAATGCCAGTTGCTTTGCAAGAATTTGTCCTGCAGTTGAATCACTTACTGTTCTCCCCACAGCTTGTAAGAGCTGGGTTACAAACGTTTTTAAAACGTTCTTTAGGTCCCTGTCTAATACTAAAGGGATCAAGAAATTTCTCACCTGTGTTGGGCAGCTTCCTCCATGCTCAGGTTCTGGCGATACTGATTGGTTAGTAACACTGGATGGTAACAGTTATTTAACTACCCCCTCAAGTTGTCCCACCCTTGCTAACATTTCTAAGGTAACCAGGGCATTATGTTTCCTGTTTTTAGCTGCCTGCTCAGCATACAGCTCTGTCCAATTTGTCTTCCACGTCAAATAGTCACCTGGTGCTAGGCAGGCTATCGCCTAGAGCCCAAACATCTTGAGCAACTATGTCAAGAAGCCCCATAGTAAATGGAGCTGTAGGGCGGTACATAGATACTGCTGGTGTTAGTTGAATGTTTTAAAGGGAATAACCTGCTACTCTCAAACAAACTGTTCTGGGGGTAAGGTCTTTTAAAAACCAGGTAAGCCTCAATATGAAAATCAGACAAATCCTTAATGGCCCTTCTAGCCTCTTGTAATTCCTGTTGAACTGGGGAGAGAAGGGAGCTGTCAGTCTCCAGTGGCGACCTACTTTTACTTTTGATTTCGACGCTGCTGCTTCTACTAGTGTAGGCAAAGCCATTTGCAGCACAATAGATCCTTCTCCCTTATCTTCTTCTTCAAACTCTGTGCCAGAAGTTCCATGTTTCTGGGGCCAGGGGTTTAGTGCCGTGGCATAAGTGCCTGCTTGGCAAATGTGAGGTTGTGAGTTTGATCCCCGGCTCAGGGAGCCACAAATCAGGTTTGCACTGAGCTTCAGATGGAGGTGTAGAGGCCTCAGGTGACTTTAGTGTCTTATACCCCTGCACTGCATGGCACAAATGCTCTATGATTTCCAGATCTGCTGTAGCAGATTCATTGTCCAAGTGTTGGTCCAAACTCTCTCTCCCATGAGTCCATAAGAAAAAGTAAGGAGGGGAACCTTATCTGGCCTTTTGGCAGTATACCTTGATCTTAGCTGTTTTCACACTTTTTCTCAAGTATATAAATTTACAGTTTGTTTTTCTGGGAACCACAGCCAAGCCTCTTGAACAAATAAAATATTTAGCAAGCTGTATAGTTTTAATGTACATCCCTCTAATCTTAAGCAAAGCTTTAAGCATTTTAATATACTAAGAACGATCCTTAGATCCTGAATTCCCATAGTTTTATACTCAGTGCACTCCATACCTTAATCACTCCCAGAGTGTCTCTTCATTTCAGTTTGCTGAGTTCCCCCAAGCTCAGGCCCCACTTTGGGCACTACCTGCCGAGACCTGTTCAGGAAGCAGGATCCCGAGAGGGTGTTAACAGGAGATTAAGAAGAAACAAGACCCATAAAAGGAAAGCTGGGACTGGGTGGGACCTGAACTCTCTGATGGAGAGGCTGTGACAGCAGCCCAACCCCAGTCCAACCCCAGCATCTTATTTATATAAATGTTTTGAAAAGGGGAAAAGCATGCAATAGGGCTGAGAGTGCAAGGACTCAGTATTTTGCTGAGAACACTGAAAGCCAAAACACTGTCAGTGCTATTTGTGCTATAGTTAACAAGGCAGAACACCAAGGTTGGAACCTGTTGACATGCAACTGAGCTAGAGGTCAACTTGTTTACCCAGTCTGCCTTTGGCATTCTGTGTCCTTGGGACCAGCTTTGCTCTAGTCTCGAGGAGTTTGCTGACCTGTGACTCAGCTGTGGCTCAATCACTTCCCACAGAGTTCTCCCAAAATCTTACTGGATTTTAAGACCTTCTGAGATTCTTTGCTAAATGAATTGTTCTGCTGTACCAAAAAAAAAAAAAAAAAAAAAAAGAAAGAAAGAAAGAAAGAAAGAAAGAAAAGAAAGAAAGAAAAACTATGAAGACAACAGAGCATAAGCTTTAGGAGTGGTAAGACTTTCTTGCCCCATGTCTTTCTCCTCTTTTTTTATGTTCCCCTAAAGAAGAAATGACTGCATAGAATGTTCAAATTTTAGGATTCATTAGCCTGACATGGTGCACATGCCTGTGATCTCAGCACTTAGGAGACTAAAGTAGGTTTGCTGCAAATTTGAGGCTAATTTAGGATACATTGTGAGTTCAAGACCAGCCTGAACTGCATAGCAAAACCTGTCTCAAAAACCCTAAGACTAACTGGATCAAACTTACTAGCGATTACTATGTACTAAAATGCCACTCATTTGTGGGTAGGGTGGTTAGAGTTCTTGTTCTTCTCCATGCCGGGGAACTGAAAGGCCTGGGGACCATTCCTAGTATGTGTGCTGCTCTTCACCTGTCTGTGTCTCATCCATGTTGCAGAAAAACAAGAGATGTACAGCCTGCCTCTCCCAGTGCTGCCCTGCACATGTCCAGCCGCCCCTCTTCTCTTTCCTCATTCCGTTGTGGAAAGCCCGCTCCTGCTCTCTTTCCCACTCTCATTTTCAGACACACAGGCCTCTCCCCGCTTTCCTGGCAACATCTGGGCCAGCCCAGTACCAGGCAGTGGAAGCAAGCACTCTGCTTCTGGCTGTTGCCCGCTCCTTTTGGTTCTCAGTGTTTCCCACTCCTGGGTCACATGGATCATTGGACTGAAGTTTCTTGGTCCTCATCAGGTTAGGGAGAAAAGACTCATCCACGTTTCTAGTTCTGCTCACTCAGTTCTACTCACTGAGCTCCCAACCCAGACCCAATGGGCAAATGAAGGGTCCCTTGATTCTGCAGGGCTACTGTCCCTAGTACATACAGAAGCTGCAGTTTCTGTTCAAGGTATCTCACTGCCCCATCTTTTCACAGTTGGAAAATCATGAGTCTAAACAGCACCAACCAGGGACATCTGTGTTCTGTTGCAGAGTGCGTGATAGGGAAGTACAGTGTAGGACCTGGTGTTCCCAGATCCTCCACTTAACACAGTTCCATCCTCCTTTACATTTGGGTACTGCCGTGGTTTAGGCTCTTTATTTGTGTGTCAGAGATCTTTATACGAGAGGTCAGTGAGCTAGAAAAAAACCCTCACTATTGCACATTCTCAGTGGGAAGCTAAGGATACTGTAGAAGCAATCAGCCATAGGGGAGGCCTTGCTGAGCTCTGTGGTCCAGGATTTGGCACTAGACTTGTCAAGCAATCACTAGATGCCAGAGGGGACTGGGAGGCTTCATCGGAAGGTAGGACTTCAACTGAGTACCGTGACTGAACACGTTGAGAAGCACTGGAACACGGAAGGCACAGTCACACCTCTAGGGCTGTCCAGACACTGGTGTGAACAACGTTCCTGTTTTCATTTTGTAAATGTGGTACATTTACACTGGGATCAAGGGAGTCTGTGGAATGTGTGACGTGGGCAACATCAATTTCTAAGCGGTGGAAACCATGGTCAGTGACCCTGGTGTTCAAATATGGAGTGTCTCTACCGTTCTGGGGCACAGGAGGAAAGGTGTCAGCCCCTGGGGAGGAGGGAACAACAAGTGTCCAGTGCAGCCTGAGCGGGCTTCTAGCAAAAGCTTCAGTCCCAGCAGGGGACAAGGCCCAGGCCGTGAAAACTGGGTAATTTTTATGATTGATAATTGCAAAAATAAATACAAAGTACATTGGAAATTGAGGCAGACAGAAGAGGAATTTTAAATTGTTTCTTGTATTGAATAACATGATTATATAATCAAACTACATTTGCACTATTGCATGATTTATTATGGAATAAGGGCAGGAGTTTGACACAGGAGTGTTTGCTTCTGCAGGCCATGTCGGGGCGTCTGGCGAGGTTCCGTGTCTCACATCAACCAACAGATGGTCCCGGCAAGAGCAGAAGACGCAGGACTTCACACACAGCTGTGCCTGCTGTCAATAAGATGCCACAGAGTTCTGTCCTGAAGACCAGGACTTGAGTTCATCTGTATTTTATGAGATTTCCATCAAAAAAGGAAATATTCATTGTGATTATGATTATAACTAATGGTTACATATGCTATACTCTCAAGCATTTTGTTTTTTGAGACAGGGTCTCACTATGTAGTTCAGGCTAGCCTTGAGCTCACTTGGTAGCCCATTCTGCCCTTGAGATCATGGTAATACTCCTGCCTCACACTTCTCCAGCGTATTTCTGATAGTCACTTGTATTTGAACTAGCTGTCGGTAAGGACCACATATGTCTTTCATTACACTGTACACGGCTGATCATCAGCACTTTCGGAACAGCTTTCGGTTTCATGTATTTTACGCCTATTTCTCCTCCACCACTGCCATGTGTTTCTGGTGCTGGGTCCTGTGGCATGTGTTCATATCACACGCAGGGGCCTTGGCCTGTACTTTTACTTTCTGACACTAGATGAGCTGGTGCTCAAGGTTAGGAGCAGCAAAGTTAGGAGAATTCCTGGGAGCCATTCCCACACCAAGAGGTCTAGAGAAAACCTAACTGCACCTGGGTTGGCTGCAAATCGGAACAATGTATGCCACTCATCCAAACTCAATCCAAACTCATTGTATCCCCAATTCAACTTCTGCTTCGTTAGATATCAAAGTTGCCTATCGCCAATTTGTCACTACTCAATTGATGGCAAGTCAGAGAGGAAAGCCAGTGATCTTCATCAGTTGACACCAAAATCTCTTTATTTTACAAATTTTATAAAAACCTATGGCTATGGGAAGACATTGTTAGGGCTCAGGGAAGGGAACTGGATGGGGTAGGTATCAGTGATAACTGTCTTCCGTCAGCTTCTTCAGGCTACAGCTCGTGAGCATCCCAAAAAGATCCATCTACAAATCAGTGGAATACCCTGAAAGCCAGCCATTGTTTACAGCGCTCAGAACCGTCATGTTCAATACCACATTCAATCCTCAAGCAGCCCATCCATTGCTAAAAAGGAACTCTGCCACTGAGCTGCATTCCCAGCCCTTTCTGCTTTATTTTGATACAGGGTCTGGCTAAGTTGCCCAGGCTGACCTTAAACTTGCAGGCCTGCCTGAGCCTTCCATGTGGCTGCGATTAGAGACATGTCCCACCACACCCAGCAAAACAGAAGCCTTCTGACTTCACAATTCATGTTTCCACTCTACTACACCCAGAAAGGAATCCTGTGATAAATCTTTGCATCACACACATTAATTACTCAACAAATATTTATGGGCCAACCAAAAGGAAAGGAGAGCAGGAACCAAGAATCCTTTAAGCAACCAAGGAACAACAGGCCTTCCGTGGGCAGAGGAGGAGGGGGCCAGGTCCCATGTGTCCTGCCAGGACAGACTTTTCCCCCACATCTCTTCAGATGTGTATCTCTTCTTATTCCAAGGCCTCAGCTGTGGTAAACAAAGACTGAACCTGGGACCCAGGTGGTGACTCCATACAGGGCTCAGGGTCCTCGTGTGCCTGTGAAGCACCTTCTACTTTCCTGGGTTAAAGTGGGGAGTGAATTGGGTTTTCCTCTGGGGACTCAGGGTGCAGTGAGGGGGAGAAGATGGATGAGCCTTAGGATTAATTGTGTCTTTGGTAAATGAAGACAAAGCACCTTGGTCTGTTTCTGACTAATGTACTCTTCTGCCGGACAATGCCCTTTCTTCACTGGTTGCTTGCGGGTGCGGACGAGGCAGGCAGGGAAGTCTGGGTTTTAATTTAAAGATCCACTGGCCTGGTGTATATTCCAGATGTCCTGAGGTTGGCAATAATTTTAGGCTTTTCTGCTCTGTCGGACCTCGGCCAGGATGACGCTTTTAATGTCAAACTGCAGCACCTGAAAGCAGACAAGGAGATGGAGAGCTGGAAATCTCATGGGCTTCTGGGATTTCTGACAGCGCAGCTCCCACCCTGCAGCTGGAGGGCAGAGAAGCACTTGTATAAAGCAGGCCCCAGTGACTTAGAGAGTTCACTAGCCGTGAAAGGAGGAGAAGTCTCAGTCCAGCGGTGAGGCCAATTGGGAATCATTTCCACCTAGCTTCAAACCTTCAGCAACTTTCCACAGCCCCAGATCAAAGCCACACCCCTGTGCCCCTCCAGGCCGCCTGGGTCCTGGCTTCTTCCCTTCCTGTCCTTCACTTCCTGTGTTTGACCAACCTTTCCTGGTGCTCCCAGCCTGTTCTTTCTGCGTTGAGCTTTGCACGCCATTTCCCTGGCCTTTCGTCTACTTGGTTCCTTCTGACCTCTAGGTCGCAGCTTAGCTTCTCTCTCCACCCTTCTCCTCCCCACTCCCTGCCATGTCTCCTGCCACCATCCCACTCCCCAGTCTATGACATTTTGTCTGCTGTTCCCTTGCTCATCATCTGACTTCTAACTCACTGGCCTGCCAGCTCTGTGAAGATGGAAGATTTTTGTCAGCTTCCAAGGTATCTCCAGTCTCTAACCCATCATTGGTGCCCAACAAACACTGGAAAGAAAATTGTTTCCCTGCAGAAAAATGTCTGGTTGAGCTGTAAAAGATTTCATCTCGCTGCTGGAGTGACTTTAAAATTCACAGCCTCTTTCTTTGCTTTCCTACCCAGGTTTAGCCTTCCGTCCAGCAGGACGTGAAGACCAAATGAAGAGGGGGCCATGCGTCTGTTGCAGGACTCTGCTCTTGGGCACCAGGGCACTGAGGGTGCAGATGTTTTTGCAGCTGGTGAAACAACCTGTTTTCCAAGGGTAGAGTGTGCCTTGCATGTCACATCAGACAGGACCTGATTCTTCCTTAATGCAGGCATCCTGCGTGCTGGCAGGCTCGGCTTCCAACGGACAGATGGAGGGGAGCCAGACGCCTCCGTGTGTGTGTGTGTGTGTGTGTGTGTGTGTGTGTGTGTGTGTGTGCCAGAAGCAGCAAGCTCAGGGGCCTCCTGGGGCAAGCTGCTCTCACTCCAGCCAAGGAGCCAAGCCAGCGCTGGAGACTCACTCTGGATAAAATCCCAACAGTAGATAGCCAGGAGCTAGAAAAAACAGCTCCTTCCTCAGTTTTTCTTTCTTCTTCTTTTTTCTTTTCTTCCTTCCCCTGGATTGTCTTCTCATGAACACTCCCATCCACACGTTTTCCCCCAGAGCCTAGTGCACCTGTGATGGAGTCTCTAACGCCTCACCACCGGAGACAAGCTCTGCTCAGGGAGAACAGGGAGGGATGCAGAGGGAGTAGGCAGCAAGCCAGCACCGTCAACACAGCCACAGCCATCTTCCTTGTGAAGGAACAGTGACCCTGGAGGAAGGAAAAACTGTATCTCCTCACAGGATTAGGCCTGGCTTCCTGGTGACATGAGGACACAGGCCAGGGAAGGCCCGCTGCGGGGTCTCTACTCTCTCTGCTCAGCCCTTCCCTTGGACTGTCCTCTTGAGAGCACTCACCAGGGCGGCAGCTAAGGGCTCTGTTCTTATCCCAATCACGCTACTCACTTTGCTGGGTGACTCTGGGGCAAGAAGCTCGTGTTCCTCTTCTTTATAGAAGAATTTTAAAATTGAAA
Source organism: Dolichotis patagonum (assembly GCA_004027295.1). Taxonomy (NCBI): domain Eukaryota; kingdom Metazoa; phylum Chordata; class Mammalia; order Rodentia; family Caviidae; genus Dolichotis; species Dolichotis patagonum. The sequence continues at coordinate 16,697 of PVJX010020217.1, read as the reverse complement.
TTAAAATTTGTTTGATACGGTAAAGTTCTGGTTTTTGGCTTTTGAGACAGCTCAGGCTGGCCTCAAACTCAAGGCGATCTTTTTATCTCAGTCTTGGCCTCCTGAGTGCTGGGATTACAAGCGTGTGCCACCGTACCCAGCACAGTGTAGTAAAATGTTTATGACATAAAATTTATTATCTTAATCATTGTTTGTGTGCACTTCAGATCTGGAAATCCCCTTTGGTGTCTTTACAAGGTGTGACTAAAAAATATACTGAATGCTGCTGTCAAGTACCATCCAGTGGAAAGATGGGCTTGTAAAATCGTTACACTGGTCCTCATCCACCTTATCCACTGGATCGGGCACCATATGACTTCCAGCTCACCCCCAAATTCAAAATGGCCTTGAAAGGAAAAGGATTGAATGCTTTTAAGACATCAAGGCAGCCACAACATAGCAACAAAGGACACGCAAGAAAGAGGACTTCCGGAACCACTTCAGAAAGTGAAGAGGTCCAGGAGAAGTGAGCTGGACAATAGGAGGATTCTGAGAAGGGTTAAAACAGTGTATCTTTCACTGCAGGACATTTCAAAAACGTAAACATTCTCTGTAGTTTTCAGTCACACGCCCTGGAATACTGTATTTATTGTGCTCTCTGTATGTATTGGATGTCTTTGCCTTGAACTGAGGTAACTATCTGTCTTGTTAGACATACCCGGTGCCACACTCCCTGTGACAGCCACGGGTGACCAGGTTGCCAAGTATGAGGTCAGACTGGTTAAAGGTGTTGGCACCAGGTAACACCCAGAGACAACACACTTTTGGGCTTTGATGAAATTCAAGCTGTGGAATGCACATGACTGTGACAGCCCAGCTCGAGCGCCACGCCGGACCGGGGCTCCTGCCTTTCCTCGTCCAAGAAATGCGTCTTCCACCTTCCCCACCTGTTCCACAAAGGCCGTGAAATGGGGACAGTGTGGAGACGGAGAAAGGCTGATCAGTGTTTACTAAGACACCGGAAGAGCCAAGCAAGAAGTGCTGGGGTAAGATTGCATAATGGCTACGAATTATGATTGCGTACTGTACCACTCACACAGCCAGAGACAGGGCTTTGGAAGTTTTTACCACAAAGAAATGGTAAGTGTTTGAAGAGAAATATGTTTAGCATGATTGAAACATTATACAATATATACTTGTACCCAAATTCGGCATGGTACCTCACTAGGACACACAACTTTTATGTTTTTGTGTAGTTGTTAAAAATGTTAAAGACAGCAATAGTGAAAATAACATTAATATAGGAAGATTGAAAAATAAGAGTAAAAATACATGAGATGATAAATTAGATAATAAATTGGGATGAGAGAGATAGTTCCGAAAACTTCATTTCCAATCAGTCACTGAACGCTTGACATACATACACATGTTTAAACCTCTGTTGGGGAGAAAGTAGAGCAAGCAGGAACCCTTTGAAGAACCCGGAAGACACTGAGCTCCACCCCCAGTCCTTTTTAATAATTTTATTCTGTTGCCCAGGCTGGCTTCTGAAGTCGCTGGAATTCTAGTGTGCGCCACCACGTCCTGCTGAAAGAACACAGAACGCGGCAAATAGCGAGGCCAAGATGGTCCAGGGAAAGGTACAGGTGATGAAGGAGGGAGAAGTCCGGTTCATCTGCAGTGGTCTAGGGATGCATCTCAGGGGAGGCGGCCTTTCAGATGGTGTCTTGGTTACTTTTCTCTTGTTGCTGGGACAAAATACCCAACACCTAAAATTAAGGAAAGAAAGGTTTATCTAGCTTACAATTTGTGGAGGTTTCAGTCCATAATCAGCTGGTTTCAAGGCAGGATGACATGGTACAGGGGCAGCATTTCAAGGCAGCAATCAGTAAAAGCAACCAGAGCAAAGGAGGGGGGGCACGCCTCTTTTCCTCCCTTATATTGTACACAGCCCCCACCCCCACCCCACCAGGGCCGCTTTAGCACTCACAAAATCTCTGCACTCTTCTTGCAGGGGATGAGGATATTTACAAAGAGTCTACCTAGACAGGCCTGAGGTCTGCTGAAGCATTTGTAGGGAAAGAGGAGCAACTGAGACAGTAAAGCAGGAAACCTGTAGGGTCAGACTGGCATTCAGAAGGTCAGCCTGGCAATGGCACAGGAATGGACCAAGGCAAAGTGGCACGAACTGGAGGATGATTTGGGGCCCAGCTGACGTGGGTCAGGGCAGAATTTATGAGGGAGAGCATTGGCCACAGGACTGGCCGGAGGCTGGGAGAAGCAGTGCTGGGTAGCTAGTGCAGGGTTGAGGACTTCATCCCTGTATTTTACTTGGAGAGAAAATGAAGTGCGGCATCTCCAGAGCAAACCCCAGCCAACACTCCCTGCCCCACCAGCTAAAGAGAATTTCACTTTATTTACTCAGCTTCCCTCTCCCCTGCCCTCTAAGGAGGATTCTGGCTTTGCTGGTTCCATGTTTTTCTTTTTCCATGTTTTTCTTATGACACAGAAATCGAGAGAGAAAAAAGCCAGCCTGGACAGTTAGGAGAAAAGAGGAGAAAATTCCTGGTTGCTTGGGTTGATTCCAGCACTAACTTTTGCATATAAAAGAGTGAAGGCAGAAGACAGAGTCAGCCTAAATCTTAAGGATCAAAGAAAGGATGAGGGAACAAGGAAAATGAAAAAAATTATTTATAGAGGAGAGCTGGTAACCGAAAGGATATGAGATGCAAAATGTGTCACTTAGGGTATGGGTTAAATGTATTTTACTGCCAATTAATGGTTGAAATTTTGATTTGGCTGCTTTGTTTATCTTTTTTTAAATCTTTTCAAAACATGATTTCACTACACAGTTCAGGCTGGCCTTGAACTCACTTTGTAGCCCAGGATGGCTTTGAACATGCAGTGATCCTCCTGCCTCAGCCTCCTGAGTGCTAGGATCACAGGAATGCACCATCATACCCAGCTTGTTCTATTTTTAAAGAAACTTGACTTCTAATGGTTTTTCTGTGTTGCTCAGACTGACTCTGAACTTCTAGGCTCCTGTAATCTTTCTGCCTCAGCCTCCCAGGTAGCTGAGATTTTACAGGTATGTGTCCTCTTACCCAGCTCATTTTTAAATGTTTTGATTTAATGTCACAACATGCTGGATAGTATTGTATCCTGCCTCACAGACTAGCATGATGGTTAATGGCAGGAATTCTACAACCAGCCTCCTGGATCCCAGATTCTGAGCTTCAACTCAGTAGTCATGCTACCTTCTGCAAGATCCTTGCTTCCCTGTAACTCAGTTGTGTTGTCCGCAAAATGAGTTCGCAAGACTCCACTGCAAAGCGATGTTGTGAGGATGAACTGAGTTAAAATTTATAAGCCTCATCTAAAAACTCAAATGCAAAGCCCGGCATGGAAATAGCACTATATAAGCATTAGTTATTATTGGTACAGAAGAATTTGACATGATAACTTTTTTCTGCTGTGGTTCCACCAAGATGGCAAAGACAACTGTTGGAGAAAAACTCTTCAACAAAGCAGAAGATTTGGGAAGGAGTAGAAGTTTTAGGCGGCTGTCACAGGCAGACTCCTGCCCAGAACAGTCCCCGTGATTCTGATTTCTGGGCACTTGCTCGCCTGTGTGACCTACTCCCCTTAAGTGTGGGCTAGATGTGGCAACCTGTCTGTAATTGTAAGAATATGGGAGTTGTGACAGGATCCCTCCCCCACAGTTAGTTACAGCACACTGTGGCCTCACTCTTCTTAGACACCCTGGCATTGGCTTTGGTGAGGTGAGCTGCCCTGTGGCCAGGAACGGAGGGCAGCCTATGGCCAACAGCCCATAGGAAATGAGGAGTGGAACCCTTCCAGTGACCTCTGAGGGAGTCATAAATGGATCCAGCCTCTGCTGAAACTATTGCAGCCTTGAGCAAGACCAGGAAACAGAGACCCCAGCTAAGCCACACCCAGATTACTGATCTGAGAAACCATCCCATAGTCAGTGGGTGTTGCTTTAAACCACTGTGTGCAGAAATAATTTGTTACGCAGCAATGATGACTCATACAAACATGTTCCCAAGTGGAAACGTGGGGGCAGAAGCCAGGGCACAAGTCCGGCTCTAGGACATCAGGGTAGAAGGAGGGGAGGGCCCATGGGCTGGAACCGCTGCAGAAGGTGCAACTGAGGTCCACACTGGAGAACCCTGCTTGGGGTGTGTGTGAGCAGGGGAGTGACTCAATCTGAGCCCTTCAGCCAGGGCAGCAGGGGCTGTTCTGGTGCTTCCTGTCCCCGGTGCAGGTCAGCCGGGAACACTTAGTTCTCATCTTACGTCATTGATCTCACAGCATTTAGATGTGTACCTTCTGGAAACGCCAGCTTATCTTTATGGCCCAGCCTTTTTGTTTGTTTATTCATTTAAGCAATAACTTTGAACTGGGTGCTTTTCTATGTGCATGTTAAGTATTCCTTACTCAAAACACTGGGACCAGAATGTTTTACTTTCTGATCTTTTTTCAGATGTTGGAATATTCGCATGCCCAAAGAGATATCTTGAGCATGGGGCTCAAATTCATACACAGAATTAATGTAGGCTTTCTATACACCATGTTTACGGAGTCTGAAGTTAAGAACAACTTTTTGTAGTATGGTATGATTTTTGTGAAATCATTTCAATACTCAAAAGTTTCAGGTTTTGGAGCATGTGGAATTTCAGATTTTCAAATTAGGGACACTCAACATACAGTAGACAGACATGCTGCAAATAAGTTTCTTCTGCCTTCATTCCCCTCTTTTTAATTGCTCCCCAGTCTCCCTCAGCGAGGTGACTTTATAGCACACTCCCCCTAGACATAAGTGCTCCGCACAGCACTTTCCTTGTTCCTCGCTTTTCTTTTCACACAGTGCCCATGAGCGAGTCCAGGCTCAGAGATCCCTCCATCGCTACTGGGACCTGAAATCTGTTTCTATAGCTCAGAGCCCCCAAGTGCCACTCTTGTACCCAGCCACCCTGGTTGCGTGCTTCTTATGCATTTCACAGACATCTGAGCTCAAAATGACCAAAGCCACCGTCATTTCCTCCATCACTTCCCTTTCCTGTCCTGCTCAAACCTTCCCCTTCCCCAGCATTTCCTCTCCCAAATACCAGCACCATCATTTACAAGGCAGAATACAGGAGTCATCCAAACCCACGCCTCCTGGTCTCTTCCAATCACTAAGTCTTGAAGAATTCATCTCCTAAGTCCCCATTTCCCCTTCTCTGCCACCTCTGCCATGGGCTCATTTAAGCTTGTGTCTGCTTTCCCGGATCTGATGCTTTAGCTGCAAGCTGGTTGTCCTGCCTCAGTGCTCAGCCCTCTGCTTTTTTCCACAGTGGCACCAACGTGATGCTTCTGACTGCTAACCTGTAGTTCTGACTTTCATCGCCTGGTTGGTAAAGCCCACATTCATTAGTGTGGCGTTTGTAGACCTTTGTGATCTGACTCTGCTCCGTTAGCCTCTTCTCCAGCTGCACGTGCACACAAACTGCGTGTCCCAGCTGCACAATGTGCAGTCTTGCTGCTCTGCTCTGGCTTTCTCTCCTCTGCTTGGAAGGCCTGCCAGATGAACTCCAAGACATCCAACAAAACTTGGCTTAAATGTTTCTCCCACCTACTCAGATAGAAGTGATGCCTGTATTGTCCCCTATGTTGTCTTTATTACAGCAATAGTGTGAATTCCTTGAAGGTAGAACTCCTGTGTCTTCATCTTCAAATCCAGTACTCAGCGCTCTCTAGGCATTCACTGTGTTGAGTGAATAAGTGAATGAAGAAATAAATGAGTAGATAAATGCACAGTCCAAGGCTGAGTCCTCAGGTGTAGAATAAATGGGCCCAGGCAGTTCCAGAAGGAGACCAGGAAAAGTGGAGCTGTTTTTCTCCATCCTTAGAGCTTGCAGCCCAGACTGTGTGTGCTGGTTCATAGACACGCACTAGCCACAGACCTTCTAATGTAGTCGAGTCAGCCTATAGGCATAAACCTGTCATAAAGCCAAACTTGCCCTTTGAGAATCTCTTAAATGTACATACAGGATAGATGAAGATATTCTACTTCAGTTAATATGGTACATGTGATTCCCTCTCCAGCATAGGAACAGATCTAGCTCTTCCCCGGAGACCCTCATGAAGGAGTGGGCTTTCATTTGGTGGCCCTGTTGAAGGGAAAGCACTTGTCACAGCCATCACAGCACAAAGCTCCTCACTGTGTGAGTGAAGAGGAAACAGACTGAATGAGAGACCTGTGGACTCTCCCCGATACAGCTCACTCCCACTTGCTGTATGTGTAGTGGGTAGCACTGGCTGAAGCCAGGACTCGAAAGTGCCCCTCCTTACCAATCCACCCACCGGCCCTGCTCCTCCCGAGGCCCCCATGCCCTACAAGCTCAGCTTTCTAGCTGCTCTGCTCCAAGCTCTTTGCCTTTCCCTGTCTTGGCTTGAGCTGTGCATTCTGTGCAAACACCTTCTTCCTTCCCCTCCTCCTTTCAAAGCTCACCAGCAACTCAAAGCACAGTACATCTCAAGCCCCAAATAGAGTCCTATTTCCGCAACCACACTGGTTGCTCTTATCTCTAAATTTCCACTGTCCTTTGGTGTAGAATCAAACATTTAAGTTAAAGTTTTAACTGCTGGCAGACAGAACATTTTCCATTGCTGGGAGATTTCTACTCATAAGCAAATGTCTGTGTCTCCTTGTAGAAGGGTAATTGACAAATCAGGACAAGAAGGTAATTAGGAGGACTGACAAAACAGTATTGGAAGACTCCGTGGCAACTAAGTCTCTCATATATTTCTAGTGCGAGTGAAAATTTTTTGGTAGTATTAAGGTAAATATTTTTATATGCCGTGACCTAGCAATGATATTCTTGGTATACGCCCAAGAGAAATAAATGTTCATGTCTACCAAAAGACATGCGCAAACATGTTCCTACAGCCTCATTCATAAAGTCAGAAACTGGAAACTGGTAATCTCTATTGTGATAGCTCCAAGGAGACTTTTCCCTTGAGTTTCTGGTTGGTTTAGGGGTCACTGGTGGTGTGACCTGAAGGAATGCATTCTTGTGCCCAGCTCCTCCCTTCTCTTTGCTTCCTGGCTTCCATGGGTAGAGCAGCTTTCTTCTGCCATGCCCTTTTGCCATGCTGATTCTGCCTTGGAGCCAGCCAGCCAACCATGAACTGAACCCTCTGAAACGTGAGCCAAAGTAAACCTCTCACACTGTGGATGCCGAGTTCTGTGTCCCAGTGACAGGAGACTGGCTAACATGGTCTTCTCCTCCAGGACTGAATTGTCCCATAACCGCAAGGGTAGCATGACCGCAGCCTGACTGCACAAGAGACTCGGGACTGCCCCCGTGATCTGCACCAGGGCTCCAGTGGACAGTTGTCCTCTGGAAGCCCCTTACTATTCTCACAGACAGCATCCCCCTAGCCTGTCCCTGAGGTTCTCCAACCCTCTGGTTCCACTGCCAGGGAAGTTAAGTCCTTCTCAGCAACTTTTAGCCTCTAGAGATGGAAGATGGTGGATACATGCTGTCACCTTTGATGAGTTCTGGGGGCACTCTGACATCTCTCACTGTGATGACACTTGCTTCCTTTCAACTCATGCTCCCTCCTCTCCTCCCTTGCTCCCAAGGCAACTGATTCCTCTTCAGCAAATGAGCTCACCAAGGGCTCCTCTCAGATAGGAGCTCATGGAAGGTCTGGGAGTGCTAGTTGTTCTCACATGGTAGACTGGGGACTTTATCCATCCACCTAAGGTAAGGGAAGGTAGGAGATGGAGGATCCATGGGGGAATTTCAAATGAAGGCCTCAGAGTGCTTGGCAGAGGCAGCAGTACCAGAATATCATTTTTGTCTCCTTTCTGCATGGGCACACCTCAGATTTTACTCCAAGACCATTTTGGATTCCTTTAAATTCTCTTCTTGGCTCACATTAGAGCAGAGTTTTGCCGACAGGCCTGTCTTGGGCTTAATGTCTTTGTGTAAAAAGCATTACATGTTATATATCTTTTCCCCTTTTTTTTCATGTCAAGACACCATATTTTTTTTTCCCCAAGATTATGTTCTCACCTTGGCCCCAGTCTGTGGCAGCTCTGGTTGACATGAGCAAAGTTTAATGACTTAGGCATTACTTGCCTGTGCAGAAGTACACCAGAGGTAACTCAGAAATATCTGTCTGGGCCTAGGTGTTTGTAGACATCAACATCGGCACATGTATTTTACCTCGCCATACCCTCAAGCCTCTGGTAGCCAAAGAGCTCTTCCTTCTTGGGGAGGAATTCAGCAGTGCTGAGAACTCTCCATCAGCCCTTCCACTGGGCGCTAACCTCTGTGGGATGCTGGGAAGGCGGTGTCCCACTCTCTCCTTTACAGCCAGAGAAACCAGGTACTCAGAGAGCCTCTGTGACACTGCAGGCCCAGTGTCACCCAGCAAGTGTGTGGCTGATGTAGAGACTAGTGTGTGGCTCCAGTGGACTCCAGAGTTCTTATTCATTCTTCTGCATCCTCCATATGCAGGCAGCTCTGATGGGTGAGACTGCAGGAAGGAGAGAACTGGGGTTCTGGAATGAATCAGAACTAGCGTCTCTCAGAGTTGGAGGAAACTTAGAGGCCCTCTTATCAGCACCTGTTGCTGTGACACACGAGCGTAGGCTGAGGTGGGGTGGGGGGACAGGAAGCAATTGTGTAATAAAGGAACACCTTGTGCATAATTTTTCAGTGTTTCTCACATCCTTGATTGTATGCATGATACAGTACAAAACATGAAATTCACTATTTTAAACATTTGAAAACGTTCAATTCAGTGCCATTGAACACATCACATCATGGGACCATCACCTCTATCTAGTTCCAGAACATTCCATCATCCTAAAAGAAAGCCAGATATCCATTAAGAAGTCAGTCCCCAGTCCTCTTCTCCAAACCCCTGGTAATTCTCTTTCTTTCTTTCTTTCTTTCTTTCTTTCTTTCTTTCTTTCTTCTTTCTTTCTATGGATTTGCCTTTCCTGGTATGTTTATATAAGTGAAATATCATACAACATGCAGCCTTTGTATCTGGCCCTTTACATAGCAGTTTTCCAGTTCTGGGGATCATACTCAGATCTCAAAAGTTTTCAAGATTTACCTAATATATATATTAGGTAAATATATATATATATATATATATATATATATATATACCTAATATATATGTATATATATATAATAGGTAAAATATATATGTGTATATATATACATATATATTTTACCTATTATATATTACCTATTATATATTACCTATTTACCTATTATATATAATATAGATATATATGGCATGTAACAGTATTTAGTTTCTTTTTATATAGTTTACAGCTTTATTTTTACATTGACTTCTTGATTTGCATTATAATCTCTGATCATTAAGTGTCATTTGAAAACTGTTCCTTTTGTGAATATAATCAGGGGCAGAATGGGTACCTTGGAATAGCATAGCTGTGCTGCTGCCTGCCTTTCTACACAGAGTCACTGAATCTCTTCTTGGTCTCTGCTCACCAGAACAGGAGTTGCTGTTCTATTCCATTCCAAAAGTGCGTGCAAAAAAAGTATATGCAAAACAATCTGTAAACTTTTATTGAGAATTGTAAAGTATTTGAATAAATGGTAAGACAACATATATCCCTAGAGAGGAATATTAAATAGGTGACAGTGATCATTCTTCTTGAACTGATAAATTTAATGCAGATCTCATCAGTATCACTGTAAGAATAATTTTTGTAAAATGCAAATACAGATCAACACTAGCAGAGGTCCCTGTATTATGGTGTAATAATAGTAACAACAAAGTTCCAAATACATGTAATATTGTCCTCCATGAAACTGGCCCCTGGTTCCAAAAGGTCTGAGGACTGCTCTAGAAGCTGCCTGTGTCTTTCCCTTGAGGACCAAATACTCCGGCTTCCAGGAGTGTTGTCTGCTGCTGGCCTCATGTGAGTCCCTCCCAGGGATGGCTTTGCCCATGACTATGCCTTCTCTATGGAAAAAAAAAAAAAGATCCTCCATGTGGAAAAATAGGGTGAAGCCCCTTTTCCTCCACTCAGGATAACTGTGAGTTGTCACCTGCTTCAAGCCCCCTGAGGAATCTGGAGATGTCTGCTGCAGTCGTAACCCTCTCAGTTTTCCTTCAACCCCATCCCAGCTGCTGTTCCAAATAGCTTCCACTCCACACAGCCCCCCATTAACTCCTCCCATCCAGATGTCCACACACCTAAGAAAGCTACCAGGGGAGGGCTCTGCCACTTCCTGGGAAGGCGCATCTGAGACCAGAAGAGTGGAAGGAACTGGAGGCCTTGCAGCTCTGCTTAGTGCAGGAGAGTGGTGGAGAAGTGATGTGTGGTTCTGGCGGGCCCACTCAGCCTGGGAGTTGCCCACGGGCCTGAGCTTCTGCCAAAGCTGTACAGTATCATCTGTATGGTCAGGGGAGTCCCGGACGTGACACCGGTAGACAGTGGCCTGAAGAGGCCTCAAGGTTGGGATAAGGAGCCTGTGGCCATGACCTTCATGGCCTACAGCTAAAGACAAATGGGAACACTAACGATGGCAACTCAACCATCTCCCAACACCTTTCCCCCAAAGTGTTGATAGTGGGTACCCCACTAAGTTTCCTCAAGAAAAGGAAATCCAAGTAGAAATGGGCAGAAACCTTGGAAAAACTTAGCATGATCACATAAACTAAAAAATCATGTTTGCCAAAGTTTCATGTGATCTACAACACTAATAACCACAATAAAACAAGACAAAACAAAAAAAAAAGTTGGTTAAAACATTCAGCAAACATAAAATAAAAATTTACTGTTGTTAATACAAGAAAAGCCCATACAGTTGGGCAAGGAAAACGCAAAAACTCCACATAACAAGCTAGTGAAGGACACAAATAAAAATCATGAAGTGCACATACAATTATGGAATATGCAGCAAGATGTTCGTGTTCACAAATAAACAGGAGTACGATTTTTTAAAAATCACTTTTTGAAACAGTAGAAAGGTCTTGTCAAGGATTTGAAGGCAGTGGCATTCTTAGTTCCAGCCCATGACTTTGCAACTGCAAGCATACTCTTTGGCAGTATATTTCCAAAGATCATTAAGAGGTTCATCTTGGCCAAAAAGCCTTCCCCAGTTGCTCCTGTGTGCATGCCTATACCTCTTGTTTGAATTGGGACTTGGATGTTTCACTGGGATGCTGATGGTCGAGTAGAGGCAGATAGGGTACAGTCAGTCACTTGTCTGTTAGGATGGAAGTTCCCAGCATCATCCAGAAAGGATGAGAAACAGAACTTCAGAGACACAAAGAAGAACTTAAATCCCGGAGGAGCGTAGGTTTGGACACATGCTCCTGTGCCCCCCTACTGCAAGCTCAGGTCATGCTGCATGAGAAATAAGTCCATCAGCAATGCTGTGGGGTGTCTCTAGGATGGCTGACATCTGGAGTTGCCATGGTTACAGAGTTTTATGTACCTATTAATGATGATGTTTAGTCTTTGGGGGAAAAAAGGTTAGATTTCACTTTTATACTGTATGCAAAAGTATTTCCAGATGGTTTAAACTGTTAAATTTTAAAACCATAAAAGAAAAGACTAATTTCCATGCTATCATTCTGTGCCTTCTCCATCTAGGAACTAAAACCTGTTTTTAAAATGTACTTTTCAACTTGGAGTAAGTTTAGACTTACAGAAAAGTTACGAAGAGATTTTATATATCTTTCACCCAGTTTTACTGAATGCTTACATCTTTCATGACCATAGAACATTTGTCAAAGTTAAGAAATTAATTCTGGTCACCAAACTCTAGACTATTCACATTTCACGATTTTCCCATCAACATCATTTTTCTATTCTCGGATCCAATCCAAGACGCTCACTATATTTAGTTGAAATTCATTTTTGTTCCACGTAACGACAGACTTCAAATCCCACTCTTTAATTCCCATAGGAAACACTGCACAGTTCTGCCTGTGGCTTTCCAAAGCTTTTCAGACAACTTTTTTCTTTTTTATTGACTACCTCAAGGCCCACAGGAATGGCAGCTGTTCTCTTGGCTTCTTTTCGGCCTTCCTCTGGGGCAGGCTCTCCTCCTCCTGTCTCCCGCTTTGCTCCTTCCTCCTCACCTCTGCTCTAACCTGGTTCCACTTCATTCCCCTTTTGGTCACTGTGGCCTAGAATCCCATAACTCAGCGTGCGTGGCCTGCTGTGGGCCCCTTGGGCTTCAGCCCAGCCAGGTTATTCACCCCCACACCCAGGTCACCTGGGTGCTAATCCACTGACAGATTATGTCGGACTAAGGTCTAACAATGAAATAGAACTACTACTTTGTGGTTGTTGCTGCTGTTACGGTAGAGAAGTCTTTTTCCCAATACTAGATATCACTGACTTTTTACGGTAGCTTTGTGAAAATGCCCTCATTAAAAAGTGAAAGAAGAAAAGTCATCAGAATGGAATTGTTAATTTTTGAGAAAGAACCTGAAGAGGATAAAGTCTCTAGGCATTGTTACTCAGCAAAGACTTTACCTTAAAGGATTTTGGTTAAACTGTGAAGGATTCAAACTTTTCTCAGAGTTTCAGTGGAAACATTTAGGTGATTTCTTAGAAAAGAAAGCGCATAGCCAGTCCAAATCTGCTAATGAATCTAATAGAACACTCTGGCTCTTGCTTTCTCCCCTTGGGGAGAGGGAAAAATAGCCCTGCTTATAAATTAATGTTTCCTTAAACAGATGAACTAAAATGCACTGCAGTTCCTCAGAGATTTTCAGCCCCAGTGCATCAATGAGAAAGCTCTCCCCTCATGCACAACCCCAGCCCTGCCCCTGAGGAGGTCACCTCCCTCCTCTCCTTCCTCTTCTTGTTCCCTTCCTGTCTGCCTTCTACCACATGGTCCCACAGAATCCGTGCGAAAAGCCACAGAGTGCTAGATGCTGGTGACAGAGCAGTGAACAAAAAGTAGAGAATAAATGAAATAGTATGAGGTGTAATCAAAACAGAAGTGAAAGGTTCAATTAAAAATTTATTACAGTAAGACACATTATCATTACCCCCCCAAAAACACTTTCACTCAGTTTGAACACACTCATCCCATCTATCTTGCCACTTTCTGAAGTAGTGTAAGGCTCATGTTTATACAAATTCCTGTCAAGTAAAAATATTAAGGGTTCTCATTCACTATACTCATGGGATCTGACCCTGTGAACTTTCTAGTTCTTCTCTAATGTCAAAACGACCATAAAATTGGTTGAGGACATCAAGGCAGCCACGATAATGTAACTAAAGACACTTGTGAAAGAGGACATACAGAACTGCTTCAGAACATGGTCACTTGTCTGTCATTTGCTGCCTTGCCGCCTTCTGCCTGCCATGGACTGTTTCTGCTAAGTGATGCCCCTCTGCCATGCCACCTTGGAGCCAGCCAACTATGGACTGAAACCTTTACACACTGTGAGCCAAAATAAACCTTTCCCCTAAAAGTAAAAAAGAATGAAAGAAGAGACAGAGAAGTGAAAATGATGGGACGACGGTGTTTAATTCAAGGAGTGGTATTCTGGGCAGGATAAATGGTAATGCATCTTTTACTATAATTAACTTTTAAAAATCTAAACTCTAAACATTCACCATTTTAAAAATCACACTATGGTATGCATTAGGTATGGCAAGGGAGGGGTCAGGAAAGACTCAGTATTTGAGCCAACGTTGAAGCCAGTGAGGGAGGAAGGGAGGGAGCCTGCCGGGTCTGGGGCAGCGCAGCGGGAATGTGGCTGCAAGTACGGGAGCAGAGGAAGTGAGCCCAGCAGTGTAGGTTGGATCTTGTCTTTCTTCCAAATGTTTATATATTGGGCCTTGTGGGTGTTTTGCATTAATTCTAATATTTTTTTAACAAGCACTTTATCTCAACCACTTGGGCTGGGGCATCTGCGGCTCAGTGTACCTAGCCGCGCTCCAGGCCCTGGAGACAAAGCAGGAGCAGGGAGTGGACTGGGAGGCAGTGAAGGCAAGGAGGTCTGGGGAGCTGGGCTCTGCTCTGTAGGATGGGATGTCACTGGGCTGAGGGCTGTGTTCATTTTCTCTTGCTGCCACAGCAATTACCAGTCGGCGACTTACCCAGCACTGGTTGCTTACACCATCCCGTGTATGTCACCAGCCCACAGGGTCTCCTTAGGCTAAGTTGGTGTGGCTGCCTTCCTGCTCACTTGGTTTCTTGGAAGATCTGGTGCCATGGGTTGTAGGGCCAGGGTCTCCTCCTCTTTGCTGCCAGCTCCTAGTCCTCTTCCTCCTCCTCAGAGCTAGCAACTGAGGATGGAGACCTCCTCTGGCCATGTCTCTCTTTCTGACTCTTGCTTCTGGCTTCCTCTCTGCTTTTGAGAACTCCTGTGGTGAGACTGTGCCACCTGGATAATCCAGGCGGTTCTCTTCATCTCAGAGTCCAGCCGCTACATATACCTTCTCAGTGCCTTTGCCAGGGAAGGTGACAGCCGCAGTGCCCTAGGACTAGGACATGAGCACCTCTGGGAAACAGTATTCTGCAATGGCGCAAGATCTTCCCAAGAGCTGGTTGCTGTCTGCTCTGATGCAAACAACTCAGGGTACTGGGTGGGGCAGGGAAACAAGTTCAGGGGGAGAAATGACTGAGGCTTGGGTCACAAAAGGGAGGAGGCTATTTGGGTCAGAATTGGGCTGCTACTGGGTTTCACATATCACCTTGACCAGGCTGCAGTCCCTGCTCACTCAGCAAAACTGTCCTGAAGGTTTCGGGGAATGTATTTTGTATATACGATTAAAGTCTCTAATTGGAGCCAACATGGTGGTGCCTGCCCAGAATCACAAATAGTCAGAAGGTTGAGGCATAAGGATGGGAGGTTCAAGGCCATCCTGGTTAAACAGTGACTTAGCAAGAGCATCTCAAATAAAAAATAAAAAGGGACGGGGATGGAGCGCAGTGCAAAGTCCCTGGATTCCATCCCCAGGAACACACGCACGCAAACACATGAACTAATTATGTTCATAATCAGAACACCTATACGCAGGCCGGGTCTTAAGGGCAGAGCCCAGGACTCCCCAGTGAAGGGAAAATTCTGCCCGCAGACAGTGACTTCTGCTCACCCACCATGCCCAGCCCACCCTTCCTGAGGGTGTCGGATTCACCCCTGCACCCTAATTCCTCGCAGCAGATCTCTTACCATACATCTTCCAATTCTGTTTCTGTAGTTGGACCCCACCTGCTACTGATCCTGAGTGAGTTGTGAACACTGAGCCAGTAGCATCAGCTAGTGTTCTGGACCAGTGACTGATGAGGACTAGAGAGTGACCCACGATGGTGAGGAAAGGGCCCCAGGTCCCCCGGGGAAACCCCTTTCGGAGGAAGGATGTACACTCCACGCTGGGCCTGGCCGACCGAGAGTCAGCCAGCCCCAACCAAGGGAGAAAATAAGGAATAAAGGCACCACTGTGCCCCAACCGTTCACCCGGAAATGCTGTGGCTTCCACTGGATCCTGGAATCCACGGGAAGCTGGAGCAGATCTCTTCCCCACAGCCCTGTGCGCTGTGGGAGCCAGTTAGCTGAGCCCCTAGCCAAGACCCAGCCAGGGGAGCTGAATAGAGACCTTGTGGGTACCTTTCTCTGACGCTTCTCCTTTTCTTTTCTTGTGGAGGAACAGGCTGTGCTTGAAAGTTGAAAGTGAGTGTTTTGTTTTTGTTGCTATTTAAATCTTCCTGAAAGGCAGAAAGGAACACCAAAAGAAAGGAAGGAATACCCTTTGTCATATGCACTGTTCTGGTTGGCACAGTAGTTGGGCCCCTGACCCCTCTCCAGGCCTCCCACCCTTGCATGGAGTAAGTTTTTAAGAAATAAAAGGAATTTTTCTGTGAGTATGGCCTCAGAGCAGACTTGAAGCCAGGGCTATGGATACCAACCCCCTTCGCCCTCCTGGCCCCATCTCAGCAGGCCCAGCTCTTCAGGTGTGTGACTGGGTCCCTGGAGACACAACAGCAAGACAGCGCCTCACATGGAGCTGGGATACCCCTGCCCTAGAGAGGACAGGACCGGCCTGTGTTTCCTGCCGAGTCAATGCCAGTGGGCAAATCAATGCCAACTTTAGTCTTTTTTAAAACTTATTTTATTTAAAGAGAAAACAAAACAAAACAGAATAACGGGTAGCAACAATACAGAATACCAAGGGAAAAAATGAAAAGAACAACAAAAAAAAAACCTAAGAAATTATTACTTGACAAATTACATACTGACTTCTTGGAAATAGTTGCTGAAATTACAAAGTTAAAACATGTAAAGTAGACATTCAAACAGTGAGACTGTTAACAGTTCTGCTCCACGATCTGACAAAAACAGCAATATGGTCATCCATCTTACCCACTCAAATATACACGCAATTATATCAAAAGGGTAAAATTAAACACAACAAATCAGAGCAAAGCGGATCACAAGAAAGCAATGTAAGAGACAAAAATTCAAAACTAGACAATCAGAGATATTTACTCTCTATCATATTGACTCTTGTTTTCTTCCAAATAGTTGTCCATATTGTCACATACAGGGAATTCACATGAAACAACCTAGTATGGAATTGATCTGAGCAGGACGAGGAGGGCATTTCAGGTCTTCAAGACCAGACATTAGGGAAGCCAAGAATGGCTGTCATAGTGTCTCTCATTCTCCTCAAAACA
>PVJX010020216.1:0-33676 GCA_004027295.1 Dolichotis patagonum | reverse complement strand
TGGTAGCTCCTGTGAGTCTTCAGACTTGACTTTCAGTCCTAAGGATACTCAGAAGAGAAACTAATCTGCCCATGAGTAATGTGTGCAGATTTCTACACACCCAGCAGACGTACAGAGCTCTGTGTGCTATATAATGGACATCCAGGGTGCTGGGCAGAATGGGCAGCCATTATTCCTTGCTGCTTAACTAGGCAGCGGACTGGTCTATTGTGTTAGGCAGGAATTGTTTCTGGGGCTGTGACTGAATGCAGGGGACTCTGCTGTACCCAGTGTGCTTACTTCATGCAAACCTCAGTTGCCTAGGGGAGTGGTGTCAG
The DNA here is from genome assembly GCA_004027295.1 of Dolichotis patagonum. Lineage (NCBI taxonomy): Eukaryota > Metazoa > Chordata > Mammalia > Rodentia > Caviidae > Dolichotis > Dolichotis patagonum. Next base: position 33,359 of record PVJX010020216.1, on the reverse strand, counting down.
ATTTCAGAGAGACATTGGGGGGTCCAGCATAGGAGAAGAGGGATGAGAGTTTGCTGTAGCCTCCAGTTAGCCTGGAGTGATGAGCATACCAGACCAACGTTAGCTCTGTGTGAGCTGGATGAATATTTCAGGAGTGACTCAGCTGTGATCAGGGCCCAATACTAACGATTCCCTAAACAGGCAGCAGCGGCTTGTTTATCTGTTCAGTCTGAGAATTAACGGGTGGGTGCGAAGAGGGAACAACTCCCTGGTAACTCTCTTTGTGTGTGCCAGTGAAAAAGACTGCCAGGCTGCAATATCCTCTGGAGAGAAGATGAGATGAGGGGCCCATATACCCCAAGTCTATGCTGTGTACCTTGACTCTGCTGCACTATTTGAATCCTACTGGCTATTTGGGAACACCTCAAAATGGCGGTTTTCATGATGGGGTTGTGTCTAAGCCCCATGAGGCATCCTGCTGTACTGCTTCACCTCTTTTAAACTCTCATGTACATGTTTTGTTGATCTACATCTTTTATTTGAAAATTAATTCTTTAGTATTAGGTTGCACGTCCCTCCCCTTCTGCCAATTACCTGTTTAGTTGATCTCTGAATCTCTCCACTACTCAGCTTTGTTGCAACTCCTCTGTGCACTTTAGTGACTATGAATGAAAGGTACTCTGCATGCAAATGGTCCTTCCCTCTCAATCTTATCATTATTTGGCATTCCTTTGAGAATCACTCCATTTTGTCACATAAAAATTAGTAAATCCTATTAAAAATCTATGAGAATTTCATAGAAAGAGTTGCAGCATAAATATTAATCATTTATGAACTGGCAAAATTTTGAAAAGCCTAAAGTGCATCTTTAGAAATTAAGAAAGAAAATGGAGAGGAAAAATTTCAGACAGAATCTAAAAGTAAAGAAATTAAAAAGAAAAGTGGGACAAAGTAATCTCAAAAAAGGAATTATTATAGATAAAATATCCAAAAGTCAAAATTTAACAAACCAGCAAAAGATGATAAAGAAATTTGAAAGTTCAAAATTTCTCAAAATAATTTTATGTCTTACAATTTGGAAAAATACAAAATAATGAGTCATTATATGTAAAATTAGGAATGAAATTATGGCAAAATTAAAATAGACAAAGCCTTAAAATAACAAAGTTTTGTAATAATGCCCTCTTAGGGCAGCACTTTTAAAAAATCTAGAGAAATTATATTATTTTTAAGAAAACATCACATCAATAACTTTAAAAAGACCTATTGTTTTTAACTTGATGGAGAAGATGATTTAAAAATCTGCCATTAAAATGACATTGCAGTGTTGATTTTAAAAGTAAGACTCAATTTTCTAAAGAATAGATCATTTTAGTATTTTTGAAAGTATCTTTATTTTTAGGAAAATTCTCTAATTTGCTTAAGATATAAGAATTCACTAACAAAATCTCTTAAAAATGGTACAAAATGTGGAATATGCCTGCTAAAATTCAGGAAGAAAGAGGAATATATAGAATAGATCAGTGTGTGAAAAGAAAAATATCTTATGATCCAAGATAGATGGTTTTTGTAATCAATAATAGTAAGTATTTATGTAGCTATAGTTCATCATGTAACAACTCAATATGACCCATCTGCAGGTAGTTCATCTCTGGTTTTCATCCCCCAAAATCAATCATGAGGTTTTCAGTTAATTTATTCTAAACTCTTCCATGTTGACATTTTTACCTCCTCCAAGGATTATGAATATCTTTTATGACATCCAATATGTGAATATATTTTAGAAGGCTTACAATTTTCATTACTCAGATATATTAGAAAAATCATTATCAAACTTCTGTAGCCTTACAAAACGCATTTCTTATGTGAGAACTATGAAAAATTATTCCTTGATCCATGAGCTGCAGAATGGTCATTGTATTAGCATATACAAACCAACGTTGATCTCACTTTACATCATCAGAGCTCTTGAGTGACAAGGTGCATTGGGAATGAGCAGTAATATTTTAAAATTATTATTTTTTCTAAGCAATAGGTCTCAACAGTGTGCTTAAAATATAGAGTAATCTGTGTTGTGACTGTATGTACTGTCATCTAAGTTTTCTTGTTCCATCTATAAAGCACAGGGAGAGTAGATTTTGTGTAATTCTTGAGTGTGCTAGAGTTTTCCAAATGGTAAATGAGCATTGCCTTTCACTTACACACATCAGGTACATCAGCTGCTAATGGGAGTGTCAGCCTGTTCTGTGAAGCTCTGGAGTCTGGCATTGATTTTTCCTCTCTATCAATGAAATCCTGGAGGGAATCTTTTTCAATATATGTTTTTTTTCCATCTACAATGAATGTCTTTGTGTAAGGTAGCAAAATTCGTCTATTTTCTTTGTTAGGTCTTCTGGAAAACTTGCTGCAGTTACTACATCAGCATTTGCTACTTCAACTTGCACTTTAAGTTATGAAGATGATTTCTTTTTTAAACTTCCTGAACCAGCATCCAATCACCTCAGATATTTCTTCTGCAGTTTCCTCATTCCCTCAGCCTTCTCAGAATTAGAAGGAGTTAATGTCTTACTCTGGATTAAGTATTGGTTTAAGGGCATCCTGTCACAGGTTTGATCTTCTATCAGACTTGTAAAACTTGCTTCCTATCACCAACAAAGATGTTTGCTTTATTATCACTCCTATATTTGCTGGAGTAGCACTTTTGATTTTCTTCAATAATTTTTTTTCTTGCATTAACAGTTTCAATGTTTGACACAAGAGTCCTGGCCTTTAGCTTCTCTTAGATTTTGACAAATCCTCTTCTTTAAGCTTTAGCATTTCAACATTTTGCTTTAAAGTGAAAGAAGTGTGACACATTCTTTCACTTGGAGGTCATTTTAGGGTTCTTGGTTGGCCTACTTTCAAGAAATAGGAAGTCTTTATGGGAGATGGAGAGAGACAGAGAGAGAGAGAGAGACAGAGAGAGACAGAGAGAGCAGAGACCACATAAGGGGAAGAAAGAGAAGTAATGGCAAACTTGTAACATGATAAATACTTACCATATTTATTATTTTTATATCATATAACCATAGTTTGTGGCATTCCCAAATAATTACAATAATGGCATCAAAGACTACTGATTGTAAGTCATATATATGTATATAGATATAATAATAATAATAAAAATTTTGAAATATTTTGAGAATTGCCAAAGATGGCACAGACATGAAGTGAGCACATGATCCAGGTAAACTGGTGCCAATAGATTTGTTCATGGCAGAGTTATCACAAACATTTGATTCCTGACAAATGCAATGTCTGTGAAGCACAATAAGGTGATGTATAACAAAATGATACTCAGGCATAGTAGATTTTCTAAAACAAGTATATAGACTACATTCAGCCATAATATTATTATGCATTTTAAATTTTATTATATTAGAGTTGGAGAATATTGTCTATGACTGCCTTGATTCTTAGAGATTAACAGAATCATCCTTAGAAACCTAAAACAGTGTTAAATTTTGTGAAATATTTAAAAAGATTGCTTTGTATTTGAAAGGAATATGTCCGTTGTGTTTACTGAAGGTAAAATTATATATCTAAATAGAGACAGAGTGTTAGATTTGCTTAATATTCATATTATTCATGCAGTATGTGTCGCCTGCTTAATCTATCAGTTTATAATAGAAAAAAGTGTAATAAACTTGTTATTACATTTTTTATTTCTGTGTTTCATGTGTTTCTAGTTCAATTTATCATAGCTGCATGTATTTTGAAGTAATTGTTCATATAATGATGTTGAAGATTATTATACGTTCTTGAATTAAATTGTATACTAATGTATTTTATGGTTTCATTTAAAATCTATTTATTTTTTATTTTAAAATGAAAATGAGACAAAAATGATGATGTAAAATTTCAAAGCAATGTAATAAAATATCTAAAATAGTTATAAATTGCATATTATCTTAAAAGTAGTTGCTCAGATTATAAGATATAGGCATAAAAATGAAATGATGAAAGTGCAAACCATTCTTTTCAATGAACTAACATGGATTATTAGTATAATTGTCATATATATATGAAAAGAGAAAAGAAAGAAGAAAATATATGCATATTTCCCCTTCTTTCTTTTCTTTTTTCCCTCACTCCAGTTATGATTTTAAGGAATTTCCTTCATTTCACCTTCACAATATCTATTTTACATTTTGGATCTTATTTATATTGTTTTTTACACTAGGGAGACAATACAATATTTACACATGTGAGTCTGATTTATTTCATTTATTAGTATGGTCTCAAGTTGTACCCATTTACCTATAAAAGGCTTGAGTTTATCATTCTTTATAGCTGTGTAGTACTCCACTGTACAAAAATACCACATCTTTTTTATCCATTCTGCAGTCAATGGACACTTGCATTATTTCCAAGATATAGCTTTTGCAAATTGCACTTCTGTAAATGTGGATGCACATATATTGATGTGGTATGATGTTATCAATTCTTCTGAGAAAATATCCAGAAAAAGAATGGGTGGATCCAATGGATCCTTCAAATCTAATATTTTTCAGAGCCTCCACACTGATTTCCACAGTTGTTGCATTGGTCTACATATACACCAACAATGGAGAAAGGTTCCTTTTTCCCCAGAGCCTTGTGAGCATTTGTTATTGGTTGATTTTTTTAATGATAGTTATTCTCAGTGTTGTTTTAATTTGCATTTCTCAAATGACCAGTGATGTAGAACACTTTTTCATATATTTATTTGCCATTTGGATGACTTTATCTGAGAAGTGCATACTCATCTCAGATGCACATTTTTGGACTGAGTCTTTGAATTTGGAGGACCTGCTTTTATTTTGTTCTTTACATATTTTAGAGAAAATTCTTTGTCTGAATGACAGTTGGCTAAAATGTTTTCCCCAAACTGTAGATTTTCTTTTCACTTTGTTGATGATTTATCTTGATGTACAAAAAATTTTCAATAAGATGAATTTCCAATTGTTGATTCTTTGAAACACTTCTTATGTAGTTTGGGTCTTCTGTATGAAATTTCTGCCTATCCCTATGTCTTCAAGATTTCTACCTATCTTTCCTGCCAGTACGTTTAGTGTTTCTCTTTTAATATTTAGATCTTTGATCCATTTTGACTTTAGTTTAGTGGATGGTGATAGACATGTGTCTAGTTTTACTGTTTGGTATATGGAAAGCCAATCATTGTAACACCAGTTATTAAAGAGGCTATCTTTCCTCCAGTGAACATGATTGACCCCTTTGACAAAGACAAGGTGGTTGCGTGACGTCTTAGCTGTGCTTGTAACTTGTAATACATTTCCCTAATCCTCAAGTCTGTTTTTACCTATATCGTGTTGATTTTATCACAGAAACTTTGTGCTGTAATTTCAAGATGGGAACTGTGGTGTTTCCTGCATTGCCATTGTTGCCCAGAAATGCCTTTTCTTCCTAGGTGTCTTAAATTTCCAAATGAATTTTAGTACTGTTTTATCTAGATCTGTTAGATGTGCTAATGCTATTTTAATTTGGCTTGCATTAAATATTTATAGCAGTTTTCAAAATATGGCCATTTTCAAATAGCTGGTTCTTCTCATCCATGAGAAAGGGATAATGTTCCATTTTCTGATATCCTATACAATCGCGTTTGTCAGAGAACTATAATATTCATCATAGAGATTTTTACATTATTTTCATTTTTTTACTTTGATGAGAATAAAACAAAAACCAAAAAGCAAACATCCAAAAACAACAACAAAAGCAACATGACAACAAGAACAATAAAAAATAGCAATACAGAATGTCAAAACAAAATGATAAATATTTAACAATGGGTTTTGCATAGTATATAATAATTTTCAAAATAGTAGCTCAGATTACCAGACAAAGAAGAAGAATCAAAAAATATAATTTTATTTTGAGCATTTTTACCTTTTTACTATATGTATTTTAAAATTTGGATCTTATTTTGCACTGTCAGTTTCTTGCATAAGCAAAACAATATAGTGTGTATACATTCAAGTCTGATTTTTTCACTTATCACTATGGTTTCTAGTTGCATCCATTTTGAATTGTTCTTCTTTTTCTAAAAAATTAAGGTACATGTTTCGTTTTGTTTGTGTGTGATTATTTGGTTTTCCTGGTGTGAGAATTCACTGCTTTAAATTTAACTCTGAGGACTGCTTTCATTGTGTCCCACAGGTCTCTGCAGTTGATATTTGCATGTTTGTTTCCATGTACATGTATTGTTTAATTATTTCTTTAATTTCAACTGTGACCTATTAGTTGTCAATAGGGTGCTATTTAATTTCTATGTGTTTTTGGAGCTTGTGGAGTTTCTTTTGCCATTCATTTCAAATTTCAATACATTGTCAAATTAATATGCATTTAGTGAAGCATGTTCTATGAGCTAGTATATGCTGTATTTTAGGGAATATTACATGCACAGCTGAAAAGAATGTGCATTTGGATGTTATTGGGTGGAACACTGCACACATTAACCAAGTTTGTTTATTCACAAGTTTGATTCAGTTGTATTATTTCATTGCTTATTTTTTGTCTCATTGAACTGCCTCTTTGTCACAATGGAGTGTTAAGTTTCCTCATTATAATTGTATTTGACTTTTAATGTCTATTAATATTTGTGTTACAGAGTTGGGTGAACTCATATTTGTTGCATATATATTTATGATTGTTATATCTTCTTCTTGAAGTTTTTGCCTAAGAAGTAGGTAGTGACCTTCTTTACCTCTTTTGAACATTCTTTGTTTGAAATTCACATTGTCTACAAACAGAATAACTACCCTTGCTTTTTTCTGGGTTCCTGTCGCATGGAGTATTGTTTTCCAACCTTTGACTTTCAGTCTATGAATTTGCTTTTGAGTTAAATGACTTTCTTGTATACAGCATATTATTGGATTTTATTTCTTGATCCAATCTGCCAGTCTATTTGTTTTGATTGATAAACTGAAGAGATTTAATTTAATGGTTACAACTGATATGTATTCTCTTATCTTTCTTATGTTATCTTTCTGATGGTGGTTCCATACATTTCCCCTCTGTTTAATAGCTTGTCCTAGTTGTTGGTTTCATTCTGTTGTTCTGGGAATTGTAGCTATTTTTATCTCATTGTAGAATATCTTGCAGTACCCTTTGTCGGTTGGTTATGTGTCCATGAAGTTTTTCATTTGTTCTTCATCACAGAAATATCTTCTTTCTCCACTGATTTTGTAATATAGTTTTTCAGGGTACATCACTGTGTGCTGGAAGTGGATTTTTTCAGGTCTTTGAATACTTCACTCCAAGCTCTTCTTGACTTGACAATTTATATTGAGAAGACTTCTGTGATTCTGATAGGCTTTCTGTTACTGATGATATGTTTCTTTTCCCTGGTGACTTTTAATACTCTTTTCTTATGCTGAATTTTTGTGATCTTGATTATTATATGTTGAGGTGAAGATTAAGTTATGGCTAATTAGCACTCTATATGCCTAAATTATCTGTCAGTTTCTTTTCCCATATTTGAGAAATTTTCTATTACTCATGCATATAATCTTTTTGTGTCATTTGTGGTGTCTCCTTTTTCATTGACACCTATCATGTTACATTGTTTCTCTTTGCATTACCTTGCAGATGTTGAATTATTAATTCCTGATTCTTTATTTTTAAAGTTCATTCCTTTCTTAAATACTAGCTACAAGTCTGTCTTCAATGCCTGAGATTCTGGCTTCCATTTTATTCATGCTTTTTTGCAGCTTTCAATGGAATTGTTGATTTCCTGCATACTTCCTTGAATCTGTCTTATGTATTCTAATTTTTCCTTTATTGCACATTCAGGGTTTCCATCACTTTCCTATACTTTTTTTCGCCATACCTTATTGGATATACTCAAAAATTCTTTAATTATATTTATCATTTCTGATTTTACCTGTGAGATTATTTCTGATATGATTTCCTTTGTATCTTCCTGGATTTGTTTCTTTACTTCCACCATTATCATTTCAGAAATTTCAGTTGTCTGATTTTCAAATTAATTCATGTATATATTTCCTGGACTTGATCTGGATGTTCTGGAATTTTCAGACTGCATTTTATTCTTTCATTGTGGCATTTTTCTGTGTTCCTCAAAGTCAGTCAGTTGCCAAGTCCTAGTTGACATCAATGTTGGCAGCCTGTCCTGCATTGGGCCTCTCTGAAGGTTCCTGAGTTCTTCAGGTCTCTGGTGGAAGACTCTCAGTCCCTGTAGGCCTCAGAAATGGTCCCTGGGGATGGGAAGGTTGCTCAGTGCAGGGTCCCATTCCACTCAGGCCTTACTGAGAGTTCCCAAATGACTACAGGATTCTGGGAGCAGATTCCCAGTACCTGCAGGCCTCAGTGAGAACTCACAGTTGACTTTGGGTTGCTGGATATGGACTCCCAAGTTTGCCTAGACATCACTTATGGCTTCTGTATGACTGTGGGTTGACAGCTGCAGCTTTCCAGTCCTCTCAATCCTCAGTGAGGGTTCCTGGATGAATAAAGTGATGGGTGCTGCTTCCTAGTCCCCCCGACCTCACTGAGGGTTCCTGGATGACTGAAGGTTACTGGGCCCAGACCTTCAGTCCCTTCATTCCTCAGTAAGGATTCCTGGATGACTGCTGATCACTAAGCACAGACTCCCAGGCCCTATGGGCCTGACCAAGGATTCTACATTATTTTTAGATTAATTCATAAGAATTTCATTTTTATTTATTTTGGAGAAAATAAAAGCAAATGACAGAAAACAAAATGGGGGTCAGTGAAAAAAAGGATAGACATAGTACATGACTTAAAACCAAACACAAGGTGATCAATGATGGTTACCATAATGTCTCTTGTTATCTTCAATAGAAATGACCATATCAGGCACAATAAAATTGAACATAGCAGTACAGAACAAAATCAATAAAAACAAAACATTGGGGGCATTATAGGACTTTAAAAGAAGATAGTAGTCAAACCAGAATGGGTATCATAGTGAATCTTATTGTCTTCAGATTAGTTGCCTATACTCTCAGACTTGATACCATCAAACATATCAGAGTCCAAAAAATCAGTCAAGACAAGATAGCAATCAAACAAAATAGATTCAAATAAAATCAGTCAATACAAGACAGTGAAAGCAATACAGGGCTTCAAATTATGTTAATAGAAAACAAAAAACGGTTATAATAGTATATCCTGCTATCTTTGGAATAGCTGTCCATGCCATCAAATCTAGTACAAGTAGTCAAACTGGAACAGAATATAATCAAACTAAACAGAGTGATGAAAACAATATGGATTTCAAATCATGATACAAGCTTAAGAGTGTCCTCTGCCTTCCCTTTTTAGACAATTCCTCCCCTTTCATTTTCACAGGGTAATTGTACATTTAGTATCCCACTAACTCCTTAGTTTTTAAATTAGGGAGGCAACTCATTATTTTCCTAGGTGATTCTGAATCTTTATCCCTGAGCATGATCTCAAGTTGCATCCATTTAAATACAAGAGCCTCAAGGTTTTCCTTCCTTATAGCTGAGTAATTCTCCATTGTATAAAAGTGTTATATCTATCCAAGCAATCTGCAGCTGATGGGTGAGCTACCTCCACTTTTTTCTGGTTCCATGTCACATAGAGCATTGTTTTCTCATCTTTGACTTTCAGTGCATAAACCCTCTTTCAGGTTAATATTTCTTATATAGAGCATCTTGATGGACCCTATCTCTTGATCCACTCTGTCTATGTTTCTTTTTATTAATGTATTGAGGCCATCCATGTTAGCAATTATGGCCAACCTTCTTTGTCTCATCTCTGCCATGCTATTTTACTGTCTTTGGCTTTCTAATTTTCTCCTTCATTCTATTGTCTGCTTCATTCATTCAGGCCTCTCTGCCACTGCTCCTGAAATCATGGTGTTTTTTTCTCTCTTTCTCTCTAAAATGTCCTTCAGAATTCTCTGTAGAGTTGGATTGGTGGTCACAAATTCCCCCAATTCCTCTTTGTCATGGAAGCATCTTGTTTCTTCATTAATTTTGAGAGACAGTTTTGCAGGGTACATCAATCTTGGTTGGAGGTTATTTTCTTCCAGCACTTGGAATACTTCACTCCAAGCTCTTCTTGATTTGATGGTTTGTGTCTAGAAGTGTGTCATGATTTTGATGGATTTTCCTTTATAGGTGATCTGTTTCTTTTCTCTGATAGCTTTTAATATTTTGTTCTTGTATTGAATTTCTGGGATCTTGATTATTATATGTCTGGGTATAGATCTATTTTGGTTATAGCTGGTTGCAGTTCTATATGCTTCATATATCTAAATATCATTTCCTTTTCTTATGCTTGGGAAGTTTTCTTTAATCATTTCTGTAATAGCTTTTGTATTTCATTTGTGTTTACCCCAGCTTCTTCACTCACTTTTTTTATACTTAAGTTATAGATCCTCTTGTCATCTTCTAGCCTTTGTATTGTTACTTCCTGGTTCCTTGTTCTTTTTAGGAGATTTTTCCTCCCACAATCACAAGTTGCAAACCTGTCTTCAAGTTTTGATAGTCTATCTTTAGTTTCTTTCAACCAGTTTTGGCAGATTTCAATGGAGTTTTTAATTGCCTGGTAATCTCTTTGGATTGGTTTCATGTATTCTATAATTTTTTTATATTCTTCATTGAAGGTTTCCCCCCTTTTTATATGCTCCTCTATTCTTGCATCTGGGTCTTCTTGAGAGGTACTTAGCATTTCTTTTATTATTTTTCTTACATTTTCCTTTACCTGTATTAATATTTCTGTTTTAAATTATTTTATAAGTTCACGAAAATGTTTCTGTATGTCAGATGCTTTTTTTTTCAGAAACTGCAGGTGTGCAAATCCCAAACTCTTCTGTGTTTACCTCTCCTGGGTCAGTACTGCTTGGGTTGGAAGCTGGAGACTGCCTTTTGTTTCTTCCTCTTGTCATGTTTCTGGTTTCTTCCAGACAAGTGGATAGTGGGGTCCCTGGAACATGCTATACTGTTTATAATTACTCTGAAGCATACTGGCTAGGGATTTCTGCCCTCCCCAGTCTTCTGGTGACCACTGGAGTACAAGCAAGGGTGGGGCAGGTTGGCCCCTCCCTTCTGAGCTGGTCAACCACTGGGAGTCTTCACCACAGTAGTGTGTGCTGTGTAGTCTGGGCGGTTAGGGATAGCTTTTGGCAAACCTTAGCCTTGGGTATTGGATCGTGCACAGGGACGGGACTCAGTTCAAGTGATTCTCACCAATCTGCTCTGCATTAGGAGTAGTTGAGTGAAACTGGCTGCAGTTCTGGTTCTGGGCTTATCCTGCCCAACTCCCAAATGGTGCCCAGTCAATCATCCCCTCCTGTAGGAGGACTGAGTCCTCCTCACTTACCACAAGCCAGTGCAGTTCTGTGGTCCGCAGCTCCCATCCATAACCATGTCCTCCTGCTGAGGCCCTCGGGTTTGTCAACCCCCAACATCACCATGACTGTGTGTCTTCAGATTCCAGTGGCGTTTCACACACAGTAGGACCGGCTCTGGTGAGAGCACATCTGGCTACAGCCTTCTGCCCAAGTTTTTCTTTTCTTTTCTTCCTTTTTTTTCACTTTAGTTTCTTCTTGGGTCTAGAGGATCCATCTCCCTCCATCTGGTTTTCTCCAGAGTGTGAAATTCCAGCATCTGGGCTCTTTCTCTCAGAAAGGCTTTTTACTTTACTGCTTAATGAGCCGCCATCTTACCAGCTCCCTCAAGAGTTTCATTTTTTGATGTTATTGTGAAGAGTATGATTTCACAGATTTCTCTCTCAGTATGCTGCTGTTTGTGTAGAGGAATGCAGTTGGTGTTTGAATGTTGACTTTTTATTCAGCTATAATTCTGAATTTTCTTTTTAACTCTAATTGTCTTTTGGTGGAGTTTTGGGGTGTTCTGTACAGAGTATCATGTCACCTGAAAATAATAGTAATTTAACTTATTCCTTTCCTATTCTAATTCCTTTTATTTCTATGTCTTGTTTAAATGCTGTTGCTAAGGCTTCAAGAAGTATATTGAATAGGAGTGGTGATAGTGTACAACCTTGTCTTGTTCCTGATTTGAGAATGAGAGCTTTCAATATTTGTCTGCTTAGTATATTAGTTGTTGTTTTGTCATATATAACTTTCATGAGATTCAGGTAGAGAAAATCTATCCCAATGTTGGACTTTATCTATAACTTTTTCTGCATCTATTGTGATGATTGCGGGAATTTTATCTCTGGCTCTGTTGATATGATGTCTTAAATTTTTTGATTTGTGCATGTTGAACCATCCTTCCATTCCTAGGGTGGATCCCACTTTGGTCATGGTGTATAATCTTCTTGATGATTTACTACATTCTATTTTCTAGTACTTTATTGAGGATTTTTTCATCTATTTTCATTAGAGAGATTGACCTGTAGTTCTTGGTTTTGATTGGAACTTTCTCTGTTTTGTTATCAGAGTTATATTTACCTCCAGAAATCAGTTAAGGAAAATTGTTTCCCTTTTAATTTCATTAAAGAGTTTGAGGTGTATTGTTGTTAAAACTTATCTAAATTTTTGTAGAATTCAACAGTGAGTAGACCATGTAATGAGCTTTTCTTTGTTGGAAAGATTTAATTATGTTTTCAATTTTTTTATCTGATATTGGATTATTCAAAATTGTTGCATCTTCTTCATTTAGCGTTGGTAATTCATATGTATCTAGGATCTGTCCAATTGTTTCATGTTTTCCAACATCTGCAAATATAGATTTTCAAAGTAAACATTGATGATCTTCCAAATTTCCACAGAATCTGTAGTGATTTTACTCTCTGTTCCTATTGCATGAATTTGAGACTTTTCATTTGTTGATAAGGGTAGATAGGAGTTTATCAATTTTATTTATTTTTTCAAAGAACCAACTCTTTGATTCATCAATTTTGTATGTTTTTCTTAGTCTCAATTACATTTCTTTCTATGCTGATGTTTATAATTTCCTCCCTTCAGGAAACCTTGGGTTTCTCTTACACTTCTTTTGCTAGAAGCTTGAAGTGCAGCATTAGTTTGTTTATTTGTTATTACTCTGTTTTCCTGATGTGAGAATTCACTGATCCGTATTTTTTAGCACTGCTTTCACTGTATCCCATAGGTTATGGTATATTGTATCTTCACTTTCATTTCACTGTAGGTATTTTTTAATTCCTTCTTTAATTTCAAATGTGACTCATTGATTGTTCACTAAGGATGTATTTAATTTTCATGTGTTTGTGTAGGCTTTGCAATTTCTTTTGCCATTAATTTCCAGTTTCAGTGCACTGTGATCAATTAATATGCATGTGATAATTTCTGTTTATCTGCATTTACTTTAGCATGTTGTATATGCTAGAATATGGTCTATTTTGAAGTATATCCTCTTTGCATCAAAGAGGATTGTGTATTCTGATATTGATGTGTGGAACATTCTGTAAACATGTATAAAGTTCATTTGTTCACAAGTTTTATTGTTTGTTATTTCTTTGTTGACTTTTTGTCTATTCAATCTATCTCCTTTTGACAATGTGATATTAAAGTCTCCCATTACAATTGCTTATTGCTTATTTGATTTTTCATGTCTATTAATAATGCTCTAATATAGTTTGGTTTTCTTGTGTTTCGTGCATATATATTTGATTGTTTTCCCTTATTCTTAATGTTTTTCCCTAATAGGTATGTAGTGACCTTCCTCACCCTAGTTGATCACTTTTGGTTAGAAATTTATATTGTCTGCAAACAAAAGCTATTTCTGATTTTTTCTGGGTTCCTGTCACATGAAGTTTTGTTTTTCACACTTTGATTTCCAGTCCATGAATTTGCTTTTGAGTTAAATGTGTTTCTGTGTACAGTATATTGTTGGATCTTGTGTTTTGATCCCTTTTCCAAATCTGCTTCCTTTGACTGGTGAATTGAGTCCATTTACTTTGATGGTTGAAACTTATATGTATTGGCTTATCTTTGTCATGTTATTTTTCTGTTGCTGTTTCCCTGTTTTTCCCTTCTGTTTAGTTGCTTGCCCTTCCTGGTGGTTTATTTCTGTCATGTTCTTGGAAATGTGGTCATTTTTATCACTGTCTAGAATATCTTTCATTATCTTTTGTTGGTTTGGTTGGTGGACATTAATTTCTTCAGTTGTACTTTGTCATGGAAGTATCTTATATCTCCATTAATTTGGAAAGCTAGTTTTACCAGTTACATCAATATTGGTTGGAATTTTTTTCTTTCAGGGCTTGAAGTAATTCACCTGAAGCTCTTCTTGACTTGTGGGTTTGTGTTGAGAATGTGGCCTTGATCCTAATGAACTTTCCTTTAATGGAAATGTGTTCCTTTTTTCTAACATTTTTTTTTATTTTAAAGAGAATAAAACAAAACAACACAAAACAACAGAGTAAAGCAGATCAGAACAATGCAAACAATGCATGGCTTTAAAACAAGACGAGATGGAATCAATGGTTACTATTATTTTATTAAAAACATTTGTACATACATTCACATGCAATAAATTCAAACAAAACAAAATAGTATAAACTCAATCAAAACAAAAGAATGAAATAATTAAGGGCCTTCAAAATTAGACAATAGAAAATCAACAATGACTACCATAATAACTCTTGTTCTCTTCAAAATAGCTGTCCATATCCCTCCATATATTGAAATCAAATAATAAAAAACAGACTGAAACCAATCAAAACAAAGAATAAAGTCATTATAGAACTTCAAAACAAGATGGTAGGACATTAGCAATGGCTACCATAATGGCTCATTTGCTTCAAAGTAACTGTTCATATCGTCACACATAATAAAATGAACTCTTATAATATCTTTAGGAGAAATTCTAGACATGTATAATCCTATATATCTACAACTATCCTTTCTGTTTCCCACAGATTTTAATATCTCTTTTCATGCTGGATTTCTGGAATCTTGATTATTCTATGTCTTTATGTATAGTTTGATTAAGCTTTTTGGAGTTCTATATGCCTCACTAAGATGAGTGTTAGATTCTGTTTTCATGCTTGGGAAAGTTTCTGCTAGTAATTTTTTGAAAAATTTTTACATATGATTTGTATTTACTCCTGCTTTTTCGTTGACATCAATCTTATATTTTTTCTTTCAATTTGCTTGGAGCTGTTGAATTGTTATTTGATGTTCCCTTGGTATTTTTAAGGGACATTTATTTTCATCATCACTAGCCATGCTCCTCTTTTTAAGGTCTGAAAATCTGTCTTGTGTTTCATTAAAGCAGTTTTGACAGCTTTCAATGTCTTTTTAATTACCTACATATCTCTTTTAATCTGTTTTACATGCATTCTATTTCTTTCCTGTATTTTTCTTTCAAGATTTTCATCATTTTCCTTTGCACTTGCGTGTTTAAAAATCTATCACTTCTCTATATATGCTGAACATTCCTTCATTGAAGTAGTCGTTTCTTTATTTTTATTCTAAGAGATTATTTCTGATCTAATTTCCTCTATAGTCTCATGGATTTGTTTCTTAGGTTGCTTGCTAATTTTTTAGAAGTTTCAGGTGTTTGTCTTCCAACATCTTCTATGTTACTGTTTCTTCAACTTGTTCCAGATGGGTCTGAGATCTGAGATTGCATTTTGCTTTTTCATCTTGTTATTTTCATCTCTTGGTCATATATTGCTCTTTCAGTTTCACTAGTCTTGCCTGTCCATCATGTGCATACTAACCAATGTCTTACTGTGTGGCTGGTGTTTATCCAATTCCTGAGGCCCACAGCATAAGGAAGAGACCAGTCACCTGAATTACTCCTGTGGGACCAGTTGGATGAGTCATGGATTCTTCCTGGGCTGACTAAAATAAGATTATTGATGTGAACCAACACTTAGCTCCTATCATTACTATTGCTTCAGACTTTTCCAGGCTTTCAGACCCACCTGTCCATCATGTGTGCCCAAACTGTGGCACTACTATGTAACTGGGGTTCTTTTAGGTGCCCCTTGTGTCCTTCAGTTGGTTGGAGGCTTCACTAATGCTCTCATAAGTCTGCAGAGGTCCTGCATGTGAGGGGAGGCAATGTTGACACCCCTGTAAGCCCACCTAGATACTTCAGGTGGAAGAAGTGACTACTTATGTTCCCACCTGCTTGTTAGGTCCTCCAGGTTGATGGAGGGCTCATTCTGACTCTCTTTGGCCCACCAAGGTCCTCAAAGCAGAGGGAGGGCTACCCCACATTCTCATCAAGGCCATCTACCAATCCTTTGAAGCAATTTTCTTTGAAGAGGGAACTTTGGTTTTCACTGATTTTTTCCCCCAGTCTCTGCAGGAAGCACTTCCTGCTGTGGAATGCAGCAGCCATGATGACCAGGGCCCACAGGAGGTTTCATCTAGCCAATCACTTGTTAAAAGCTATTTTCTTGAGATTAAGATAACCTTCACAATTTGACCATCTTCATATTAATCTTCCATATATTTTCATTCTATGTTAATCGAATAAATACCTATATCTTATCTTATACTCACGTTAGATTTAATTTGTAATCCGATCTGAGTACTTCTGTCTCTGTGTGTGAGTTTAACCTAGTTCTATTTGTTGTAATATGTTGTTATAAGAGGCTTCACTCCTGCACCTTCTATCATGTTTCAATTTAATCAAAATTTGTAACATATAATCCTTTTCTATCTTTGATTAAGCATGTGAACATCTATATTTTCTGGATTGAAAGGTACAAATGACATTTTTCTCGTCAAATACTTCCACTACATGGTGTATTAATATATGCTTAATTTTGCCAAAAAATCCTGAAAGTTTCTCAATATTAAAGGTTCTTACCATCTACTTACACACTACTATCACCATTCAGAGCAACAGTTTTCAGTGTAATCCATAGCCCATGGGGTATTTCAAGTATAATTTCAACATGTTTATAAGGTCAAAGTTATTTTCATAATAATGTTAACAATTTATTTGCATTTTTCACTTTGTTTCTTTCATAATTATACAGACGTTTATTTTATGTGTCTGTGTTTATTGTGGCAGTGCTTTTTTCTTTTATTAGTATATGTTAGCAGTATATAAAAATCACATTTACCATGTGGAATTGGTACATATATGGAGCATTTCAGTTCCTATATTTTTCCCCCTTTCATTTTTCCAGCATCAGATTCATTACATAAGACTTAAGGGAAAAATTCAACAAAATTTACTAGTCACAAACATATATGCAACAAATATGAGCACAGCCAACTTCATAAATAAACACTAATGGACATGAAAAATCAAATAGACAGCAGTACAAGAAAGACATCAGTACCACACTGCCACAAATGGTTCATTCTAGAAAAGAAAATCAAGAAAGAAATATCAGAGTTGATCCAAATAATTGAACAAATGAGCTTATTAAACATCTATCTACAAAGTGTGCCATCCCACAACAGAATACATATTCTTTAAGTAGCACATGAGACATTGTCCAAAATAGAACACATACTAGGCAATAAAGCATGCTTAAGTAAATGAGAAGGAATAAAAATTATCCCATGCCTATTATCAGATAATATAGTTCAATGAATCTAGAAACCAATGACAAATCACATAAACTATGCAAACTATGCATGAAAATTGAGCAATATGCTCTTGAATAATCAATAGATCACAGATGAAATTAAAGAAGAAAAAAGACAGCTTTTATAGTCAAATGATAATTCTAGTAAGACATACTGAAACATGTGGGATGCAGTGAAAACAATCCTAAAAGGGAAATTGGTAGCAGTTAGAAAAATTGAGCGTGCTCAGCTAAATAACCTGATGATGCACCTCAAGGTCCTAGAAAAAGAATAATAACCTGAAACCTAAGCTAACATGAGGAAGGAAATTATTAAAAATCAGGACAGAAATTGATGAAATTGAGACTATAAAAACAATACAAGGAATCAATGAGCAGAATATATTTTTGGAGGGACATGGCACTTAATTGAATGGCTTATTAACAAATGCCAACAAACTGAATGCAGAAGCTGGGATGAAAATCCAGAAGTTTTCTATGATTTCTGACACTAATGAATTTTTTTTCAAAAACATGAAAAAATCTAATGACTCCATAATCATTTTTTGTGATTAACCATGAGATATATCTTCAGGTAAAATCATAATTGATTATTGTAAATTTGTAAAAAGTTACTAGTATATGTTTGATATACATGCTGTTTTCATTTCTAGGTGAAGGTGGGACATGTATGTAATATGTATTAATCACTTTTTTTCATCTCCCTTCCTTTGCTTTTATTCTTCTTCCTCCATCTCTTGAAACTCTATCCATTTAAGAAATATCTATCATCCTGTTATTTGTCTTTTATTTTGCATTTATTTATAGTTTTTTCTCTCATGTATGAGAAATAATCTATATTTAAACCTGTGTTCTAGATTTATTTCACTTAACAATATGGGCTCAATCTGGATCCATTTTCTTATAAGAGACAAGTTTATTTTAATTCATAGCACAGTAGCACATCATTGTGCATAAATATCATCTTTTGTTTTCCTTATCCATTCACCTGTTTTTGAACATATAGACTGTCTCTAAGATTTACTTATTATAAAATGTGTTGCTATAAATATGGTTATACATGTATCACTGCTTTATGATGTCTTTAAATCTTGCAGGAAGATATTTATAAGGGCAATAGATCATTATAATGGAATTTCTACTTTTAGAATTTTGAGGTATCTTCATTGTGGTATCCATAGCGATTGTATTAGTTTACATTTCCAACAATATTGTGGAAGGCTTCTTTGTCTCTACAAACTTGCCATCTTTTGTTATTTTATTTTTTCTGATGGTCATTCTTTCTGAGGTAAGATGAAATTTTAGTGTTGTTTCACTTTGCATTTCTCTAATGTCAAGCGATGTTGTGTATTTCTTCATGTTCTTATTGACAACTTGTATTTTTTTCTTCCATAAAGTGTATCTTCATTGATTTGCTCAGTTTTTTATTGGTTAATTTATTTTGAAGTGCCTAAATTTTTTAGTTCTTTGTGTAGGCTAGGTGTCAGTCCCCTGACAGATGAATAGCTGGCAAATTTTTTTGTATTCTCTAATTTTTTTCATTCTGTTAGTTGTTTCTTTTGTTGAGCAGAAGCTTTTTATTTTGATATGATGCCTTTTGTTGAATCTCAGTACTATATATTCTATGACTGAGTTTCTTTTCAGAAAGTCATTACCTATGAATATGATTTCAAGAGTTTTATCTATTTTATCTTCCATTAAGTGTTTCTGCTTTAACAGTTAATACTTTGATCCTTTTTTAAAAATTTAGTACATCATGAGAAATATAGGTCTATATTCAACCTTCTGTATTTGAATAGCCAGTTTTCCCAACAGAAATTCCTGTGCATTTTGGGACTCTTTGATAATATAATATACTCATACTTCTATATGATTTGGTTTCTTTTTGCATCCTCTATCTTGTTCCATCAGTCTTTATGTCTGTTTTTGTACTAGTATCATGACATTTTTATCACTGTAAATCTGTGATATAATTTCATGTCCAGAATTTTGATGTCTTCTGCTTTGGTCTTGTTACTCATGATTTCTTTTTCAATTCTAGATCTCTTCTGATTTCATATGAATTTTAGAATTTTTTCTCCATTTCTGTGAAGAATGTTGTTAGCATTTTAATTGAGATTGTTATATATATATATATATATATATATATATATATATATATATAATGGCCTTTCTTACTATATTGCTTTGGCATATGCAGAAACAAGGAATATCTTTACATTTTCTGACATCTTCTTCACGTTCCCTTTTCAGAGTGCCTTAGTGTTCATTGTAGAGATCTTTCACATCCTCAGGTTAATTCCAAAGTGTTTAATTTTTACTGGTGCTTTTATGAGTGCCACTTTTTAAAAATTTCTTTGTTAGTAGGTTCATTGTTAATGTAAAGCAACATTATTGATTCTGTGTGTTGATTTTATATCCTGCTGCTTTGCAGAATTAATTCTGTTTTTGGCAGATTTATTGGAATTTTCTATATAGAGGATCATATCATCTGTAAATAATGATAATTTGTCTTTTTTTCCTATATGTATCCCTTTAGTTTGTTTTTCTTGTCTAATCATATTTGCAATATTTTGAGTACAGTAGTGGTGATAGTAGATGTTCTTGTCTTGTCCGTGATCGTAGAGAAAAATCCTTCAGTTTTTCCTACTGAATATGTTTTTGACAATAAGTTTTTCACAAATGGTTTTTGTCTGTTTGAGACAAAGTTGTTCCACACCTATTGTCTTTAGCATTCCTTATCATAAAAGGGTATTGGATTTTTTCAAAGGCTTACTCAGTGTTTATTAAGTTGATTATGTGATTTTCCTCTTTGTTTCTGGTTGCATGATATAATGGATTTATTGATTTGCATATGTTGAACCATTCTTACAACCCAGGGGGAAAGCCTACTTGGTCATATCACATGGTCTTTTTGATGATTTGCATTATTGTTTTCCAGTATCTCATTGAAGATTTTTACACTTATACTCATAAGTGTCTGCTGGAGAGATTGGTCTGCTCTTCACTTTTATGGTTGGGTCCTGGTCTGGTTTTGAAATCAGGGCAATGTTGGCTTTCAGGAATAACCTTACATATACCTTTTCCTTTTCAATTTCACTGAACAGCCTGAAGATTATGGGTATCAGATTTTTCCCTTATGTTTTTTCTGATTCATTATTCAGATTTTTAAAAATTTCTTGTTTCTGTTTTGGTAATTCATATGTATCTAGGAATCTATCCATTTCTTTGAAATTTTCCAATTTTTTGGCACACAGGTTTGAATACTTGTTGCTAATAAAGTTTTGAATTTTATCAGTGTGCACTGTTGTGGAGGATCATCTGGATGACTCTCCTTGAAATAAGAGCAACTGTTTCCATTTTGACTAAACTTGCTCCTATTTCCATGTATTGTTACATACAGAGCTGCCTAAGACTTTTCCTTAGGGCTTCAATTGACTTTAAGCAATACAATTCTGTGCACCGGAGGTGCTGATATGTAGTCATCTAAGCAAGGTGACAGATCAGTGTTACCACATCCATGGAGCTCCCCAAAAATCATGTGTGAGCCAGGTGGGATGGAAGGTCATGCTCCATGCTGTCAGCTGGAGTCAAGCCTCAAGACTTCGCTGTGACTTTCCAGAGCATGTAAAATTAAACAACAGAGCTGAAACACGGAAGCCAAAACATTAGGTAGTACTATGAATTGTGTTATACAGATTACTCCTTCAAACCCTCCTCTCTGCATACTGCATGGGTGATTTCAGGCCACCTACCTAGCGCAGCTCACAGTGCAACATACTTCCAAACATTCTCACAGTCATTCATCCTGGAGCCACTCCTTTCTTCAAGGAATTAATAAAACCTGGATTTGGCCATGGGTCAAGGCCTTTATTCTGGGTAGCCATTTTCTTAGCTGAATGTAGGACTCCCTTGGATTCTCACAAGTGTAAATACTCCTGAGTGTCTTTATTCTTACCACGGTTTACACTGGTAGACGTATTGGAATTCCAATAACTTTTCTATAGAATTCCAAATATAAACTTCTTCGACCACAACAAGATGCATGAAGTGCTTTCTATATATTGTTGTTTCATACTATTCAGTTCAAAATGTATTGATTAAGGTTTTCTCTATTCTTTTTTGGCTAGATTTGCTAAAGGTTTATCTACATTGTTTATTCTGTCAAAGAAACAAGTCTAGGATCCATTGATTCTTTGTATAGTTTGATTTCAATTTCATTCATTTCTTGTATGATTGTTATAATTTCCTTCCTTGTACTAGCTTTGAATTCGGATTGTTCTTGTTTTACTAGGACCTTGAAGTGCACTGTTAAGTTATTTATTTGAGTTTGCTCTGCTGTGATGTAGGCATGCATTCATAGCTATGGACTGTATGCTTAGGTCTGCTTGCATTGGGTCCCATAAATTCTGTTGTACTGGCATTATCATTTTAGTTCTGAAAGCTGTCTTGTTTCTTCCATCACTCATTTTTAAAGAGAATATTGTTAATTTTCTGTGCATATGTGTAAGTTCTTTTTTTTGTCTTTGATTTCTAATTTCATGATGGCATGATCTAATAATAAGAATAGTATATTTTCGATTCTTTTCTGCTTATTTATGACTGCTTGATTGGGGTTTTAGGTGGTCATTTTGAAGAAAGTTTTGTATTCTGCTAAGAAGAATATATAGAATAACATATACATATCAACTACATCTCTTTGAATATTGTATTCCAATCTGATATGTCTTTGTTGATTTTCTGTGTAGTTGATCTATTTGTGATATGATTTTTCTTTAGGTCTGTCAATGTAATTGAATTTATGTCTATCTGGGTTTTTATGTTCAATAGCACTTTGTAATATTTGGTGTGCTGTTGCTCAGTGTATATATGTGAATAATTGTTATCTCTTCCTGTTAGATACTTTCCTTAGTCAATAAGGTGACCCTATTTGCCTCTTTTTAATCAGTTTTGCCTTGAGATTCACTTTGTCTGAATATAGGCTATCTATACTTAATTATTTTGGAGTTTCACTGCATGTAATATTGTTTCATATGCTTTGTTTTTTAGAACATGAGGTATTTTTTTCTTGTGTAATTGTTTCTTATTTATAGTACAGTAAACTGTTGGATTTTGCTTCTTAATCCATTATGCTAGTCTGTGTAATTTGATTGGGAACTTGAGAACATTTATATTGATGGTTATTCCAGATAAGTATTAACTTATTTCTTTCACTGCCTGCGTCCCATTGCTGATTTTCTATCTTTCCCTGTTACCTACTCACTCTATTTGGTATTTTCATTTTATTAGACTTCCTATCATTGTTAGCTTCATTGTTTCTTTCTAGAAAATCCTTCAGAATTTTTGGAGTGCTCATTTGGTGTTCATTAATTTCTTTCAGTGTTCTTTCTCATGAAATATCTTATTTCTTCTTCAATTGTGAAAGATAGCTTTGCACAGCATATCAGCCTATGTTGAGATTTTTCCAGAGTTGAAATACTTCACTCCAAGCTCTCCTGTCAGCTTTTCGTTGAGAAATATTCTGTAACTCTAATGGGTTAACATTTACAGGTAATCCATTTCTTTTTTGTAACACCTTTAAGATTCTGTTCTTGTATTTCACTTTCAAGATTTGGACAGTCTGTGAACAGATTATTTTCTGATCCTGGCTATTTGGGTTTTATATGCATCACTTATCTTTATATAAAATTATTTTCCCTTGTTTGAAAAAGTTTTTGCTACTGTGTCAGATTTTTATGCCATTTGTACTATCTTCTGGTTTTTCACTAAATCCAATTAACTTTATTTTAGTCTTCTTTACATTACCTAGGAGCTTCTGAATCTTTTTTTATTTGCTCTTATTGTTTTTAAGGTATCTCTAATAAAGTGGTCACTGATGACAGCCTGTCTTTCTGTTCTGACACTCTATCTTCAAAATGGTCACTTCTCACTTCTACTGCCCATACTTTTGATGGAATTTTTTGATGTCCCAAATTTCTATTTGGAGACTTTCATGGACTCTATTTCCTTTCCATGCTCATTTTTAATGTTTTGCATTATTTAGTTTAGCTTTTGTTACTTTACTGTTTGGACTTTCTTATCATTTTATTTGGTCCAATTTGCTTAATTACATGTTCTGTAATGTTGTCTCACTTCTTATTGATCGATTTTGTTATCTCTCCTGATAACATTTCAAATAATTTGGGTATGTGGCTTTTGATTTCCTACTCAGGGATGTTCCATGGGTCAGGTTTGGGGGAGTTGTGCGTGTTTGGAGGTAGTTTGTTGGATTGTCTTCTTGTGTTTAATTCTTATATCATTTGTTGTTCACATGTGTATGTGTGTTGAAATTTCCAGTTGATTATAGTGAAAAGTTTCATTTATAGTATACACGTCACTTTATTTAGTGTCTACATTTCACTTGTGTTACCTGGGCATTGCTAATGATTGTCCTTTGACTCTGTTTAAGGATCCAACCATCCAAATTTACTTGGGGTGGAAGGTTTCCACATACTATCTCTGTTTCCAGTTTTCCAGTATGGATCACAGTATTGGTAATGACCCTAAGGCAATCCAAATGTTGTCATTCCAAGAAACTTATTGATGGCATCAGAAATGTCAACTCAAACATAGTAATTAAAAACAGGATGAATTGTAGCCTCAAATACAAATTGAGTGTTGACAAATGCTAAGGACCAGTGATGTATCACCCATAACCATAGAAAACAGACCTGTAATTATAGTGTGAACAATAAGGCAAATCAAATTTTGGCCTAATCTTAACCTACCTTAAATATCTACTAAATGGAGCAACTTTAGCACTACTAACAACAGAACAGTATTCAGTCAGTTCTAGTACAAATTTAAAAAGTTTTGTAGATATGCATAGAGTTTTGTAGTTATACTGGCAAAAAAGGATTGGGGAACTGGGATATGCAAAAAGTAAATTTTGAGAATTAGTCAACAGGGTATGAGAAGGAAAATTAAAAATTAAGATGGGCTTCTTATTGAGGTTTAAAAATAAATTAACTTAAAAACAGTAGCGGGAAAGAAAGAACAAGAAAAAGAAAAAGAAAAAGATAAGCCAAAAAATACAGGAAACAAAAGAATGCTAAGAAGAAACAGAAAAAAGTTGAAAGGGGAAAAGAGAAAAAGAGAAAAGAAACTAAAAAGGACAGAAAAATGGGGAAAAAATCTCAAAATCCCCACAAAAACCCAATTAAAGACAGATAAACATACTTAAAAAGTGGAAAAAAAATAAAAAAAATTGTTTTAAAGAAAAATAAATTCTGTTTTTGAATGAATGGTTTCTTCCAAAGATCTATCTTCTGGGGATTGAGGCAGTCTCACTTTTCTTTGCTTAGCTTTAGGGCCTATCATTTTAGAGTTGCACCCTCTGCACCAGAGACCTTTCTGTTTGTTAACCTCAAACTGCAGTTACTGTTCAAGGTAAGATATGCCTTTGTTTAGTTAGCAGATAGGCTACACAATCAGCCCTCTGGTCTCTGTTGGATGCAAGGCATGTGGAGGGAATTCATCTAGTTAGTTGAACCTAATGTCAGCAGTCATGGGGTCTAGTTGCTCCCTGTCTCCCCGGCATTGTCCTCATCCAGCATTATGTAAGTTTTATAGCCCTCACCTTTGCTGCCCCATGTAATGGGAAGCAAAATGCAGAGCCCCTTAGGATTTGGTGAAGGTCTCACCCTTGCATTGGGGGTTGGGATACATTGCATCTGTGGTGCAGGTTTGCTTTCCTGCATCACAGGAGTTGTGCAGGCCTGTTTGTTCAGGTGTACAGAGGCAGGTCCGGCTCTGGTATGTTTGCTCGTGTGTGTGTGTGTGTGTGTGTGTGTGCGCGCTGTGAATCACTTGTTACAATTTTTAATAAACACTTTAAAATTTCTGTTTAAAGTTCTATGATAGACATTCATGGATAAATATTTACATAAATAAATGTTCTTCCACACTATCAACTAATTTTTAGTAGTAAGCAATAGTTTGGCCAACATTAGTGTTAAGTTTTCCTTCAAATATTTTAGAAATCAGGTTTTTAAATCATTGTTTGTATACAACATACAGCATAATTCATACTAAATCACTCACTTAAATTTTACTGATCATTTCTTTTCTAACTAAAATGTTTCCGAGTAGAGTGCTTTGCAATAGGGTTTCTGAGTAGTAAGTATAATGAGGCATCTTATTCCTAAGATTTTTTTTAACACTTCTTTGTTATATATACTTTAGTGAATGAAACATTCTAGGACAAAGTTGTTTCTTAAACTATTTTTTCTCCTTTACCTACAATTTCTGTTGTGAGGTTTAATATTAATCAAGCACTTCACCCTTTAAAAATGTATTCTGTATAAATTAGAGCTGAGAAATACCATTGGTATTGCAAAAAATTTGAAATAATATTTATATATGCATAAAATATTTAAAATATATCCAAAGTTATTATAAGCTTTATCTTCAGTTTTTATGAGTATATGGGTTTTTTTATGCCTTAGGCAACTTGTGATTTTCCAAAGTTTTTCTTGTACAGTGAGCATACATTAATTTTTTAAGCAGAAAAAGCAAACATTATGCCCTCCCTGAAAAAGAGCAGAAAAACAGAAAAGAACCTACTATTACTTAGTCAGAGGCTAGCATATGTTCCACACTCTCTACTGAGAGATCTCAAAACTTTGGTCATTACATTAATATTATAAAATAGGTATTAAGCCATATCTTTGTCATTCCCTAAACTTAGGCCATTATGCTATAACCAAATTATGTACTTTTTTCATATATAATAATATGGATAATTTTTAAACAGATTTTTTAAAATTTAGAACACAATGTGAAAACATAGCGATAAATGTAAAGATTATATTTTCTCTTTGGAGAACTCTAATGTAATAATATTTTTTCTGAAGAATCATAGTTACATATATTTATTCCACAAAATGGAAATTTTTAAAAGCTTTGCAAGCAGCAGGGATGTAACCATTAAAAGCCATTCTTTGGAATCAAAACCTAGAGTTATCATTTTGTGTTAAAGTAAAGGTAGTTGGAAAACAGTATCAATATCTCTACTAATACCAATAGAGCTATATTTGTAAGATGGGGGATAAATGTATGCAGTTATAGTCCATTTTTTGTTTCCATATATATAAGATCATAAGACTAATAAAAATTAGTTATAGCAGCAAAGCATACTGAAATAATTCCTTATATGGTTAGAAAAAATTAGGAAATTAGCAGCTTATAGATACAAGTTAATACTGGTAGAGTCTTGAAGAACAAGCTTTTCCTGATAATTAGGCAGTGAAATGCATGCAGGAAGAGGAATAAAATAAAAAATAAATTATCTGAGTTGTCAATGTGTATTGAACATTACTAAAGAAAGTTCAGGAAAAAGAATAATTTCTCAGAGTAAAATTGAGCAGCCTTAAATCCAGAGCTCATGTTCTATTCCTGCTAGGAACCTGAGTCATTGTTTTATCACAGACAAGTAAGTCATTTTGCTTCTTTCTGCTTGAAATTACTCATCTATAAAAAGCTATACTTTCAGCATTCTTATAGACCATCCCATCACACCTCTTTTATATCCACTGAATGATGAATATTAACTCAGAAACAAAAGTGAGGAACTAATTCAGAAATAAGAGCTTCAACTCCAGAAATGAAAATACAGATGGAACATTGTGAACAAGGTAACTCTGAATGTCTTGAACTGTATATTTCATTTCAGTTCATGAATATGATTGACACAACCTTTAAAAAGTATTATTTGCTGTTGTACTTATTTAATATCACCAATGTTGAAGTTAAATTATAGATACAGAGAGAGTCCAAGTTAGCATCAACCTGCTTCAAAGAAAGATTTTCATATTTTTAGTTATAATGTGTCTCATTATTGTTTTATTATTTGTTAAATCATTTTATTGCTATTAAAACAGTAATGTTTAACATTCTAGTACATGTCAGCTTGAACTTTTCTTTCTGATTTGAATGTTTCATATATAAACATATTTTGTATGTAATGTAAATAATCATTAAGAAAAAAGATTAGGTTTTATTTAATGCCATTTTTAACAGTGTCATTTATTGCCATACATATGAGGATACATAGCAAATTAGTGAGTATCAAAAGAATAAAAAATCAAATAATTTATCGTAAATTATACAATAAGTCCATGACAATGCAAGAATTATGTCCAGATCTTATTACTTTAAATCATTCACTATTTATTGTGTATTTTCATCTATGCTATATTTTGTATTCTAATCACTGCTGATTCAAATCAACTCCATTCAGAAAATAATTATTGGATAGCTATTATTTGTCAAGAACTATTTTCAGCACTAGTAATACATTGCTTGAGTACAGAAACAGACAAAATCTCCAGACTTTGAAATTTTAGTATCAGTGGCTATTAATTTCATGATTTTGGACAGAGTAGTAAACTTCCTTTAGTATTCAATAGCTTTACTGAAAATTTTGATATAAAAATATTTACTAAGTTATATTTAGAACCAATAAGAGGACCAAAGATAGTACCGATGCAAAAATAATTTGAAAGGTTTTACCACCCAAAATGATGGGGGATGAAATATCATTCAAAGTTGAATATAATCTTTTTTATAGGTGTATATTTCAAACAAATGAACAAAATAAGAAATTAATTCAAAAGAATTGTAAATATAGAATGAAATAAAAGGGATACAGTTTTTAAATCTTCATAAATACCAGCAAAGTAACATTAATAATCATTATTTAAAAAAATAATCATTATTTCTAAAGGTGTAAGAATCTACTGTATTATCTTTTTGGAGACAATTAGCATAAGAACATTTAAGATATTCCCTGGAGTCATATGTAAAGTATATAAAATTTTGGAGGTTCATTTCATTATTTTTTAAATATTATTTCTGTTATGTGAATAACTTGATATTTCATAAATAAAAATGTAAAATTATAACAAAGACCGAACATTTAAGAAATAATGGAAAAGGAATTAACATACGGTTTACAGATAATGGTATAATGTACAGTGGTGCTTTGGTACTTGTTGTTATTTCTTTTCCAGAAGTCATGCTGAGTACCAAAAACATCGACCACCAAACAAATTGTTTTGGCTGGAAAGGACAGCAAGTCCAGAGGCAAAAAGCACTGCCAAATTCTGCTTTGTTCCTCAAGTACCAAGCAAATGACTGGTACTCATACAAAATTTTCTTGTCAAGATGAATCAAGTTTCAAATTCAAAGAATTTCAAATCCATCCAGTATCAAATTGTGACTACTAAAATTATAGTTATATAAAACCTCCTAGGGAAAGATATGATATAATAGTTGGTGAGTCTTAGTCATCCTTAATTACTGGGACCATTGGAGTTCAGGCACAAACTCTTTGAGCAGAGGCTGCCAGGTGGAACGATAGTGACAGTTAATATCCATCTAGGTCCTACTAGCCTCCCAAATATATTTCTTCTTTTCCAGTCTTATTTATCAATTTTCCACATAAGAGTTTTAATAATTCTGTTAATGTCTTCCACTTAAATAAAACTCTTCATTGATCATCCACTATATTTATGACATTCAAATATCTGAATATTGTGGCTCTTTATTGTTGCATATCAAACTACCATAATACTTCTTGGATTGGAATGACCATTTATTTTGCTCATAATTTTAAGCAGGAGGAGTTTGGCTAAGCATATCTCAGATACAGAAGGCAAAAGTTTGAATAGCAGAGGGTGGAGGATCTATTCTCCAAATATATCCATGATTCACTTTTGCAGCACTTGTATGCTCCTCGGCTGCTCTTTATATCTACACATCTTCTGTCATCCTTCCTATGTGTCTTCAGTTTCTTGCAACATGGTGGTCACAGAGAAGTCTGCATTGTAAACGTTTGCCCTTTTTTAAAAAGAAGCAAAACTGAAAGCTTCCAGGCCAATCAAAGGACCCAGCCAGAGCAGGCGCAATGTGACCATGTAAAAACAATCCAGGAAAATTACACATTCATAAGGATGTTGAAATAGACTCCCTATTTCAATAGGAGATACCAAGATTTCATTTCAGAGGAAACCTGTGAAGGAAAATATTGCTGTGGCAACTTTTGGAAAACATTGTCATCGTTATCCTGATCTGAAATATTGAATACCACTTGGTTATTTCCTGCACATGTGAAAAATTAATTTTATTTTTAACTAATATATTAAAATAAAAAATGTAATTATTAATGGGATGCTATTTAATACTTTAATAGATGTACATATTGTATAACATTTAAATCAGTTGAAATATATCTATGTTCAAGTGTTTATCATTTTCTATGATGAAATGTTTTGAAATAATTTCTTACAACTTTTTGAAATATACAGCACATTATTGTTATATATAGTCACCCCTATGTGCAACAACACACCAGAATTTCTTGTTCCTAACTATAATTTAGGGCCCACTGTTCAATTTGGCCTCATTTCTTCCCAACTACTCTCCTCAGCCTCTGGTAACCACAATTCTACCTTCTGTAACTATGAAATCAACTATTTTAGATTCCACATACGTGTTAGATCATGCTGTATTTGTCTTCCTATGCTTGGCCTAATTCCTTAATATAATGATCTCCCAAAGAGAAACAGTGTGAGTTAAAGTCATACCTAAACACTAATTGTATGCGTATCTCTGTATGTGTCAGTTATTTCATATGTATATGAAGGCAATGAGGAATTTATATACTCACTTGGCTGGAAGTTCAGAGTTGGCAAGGTGAAAGGTAAGGTTTTCAGTAGTGTTCTCAACAGAGATGGATTCACTTACACATTTAAAGCTTGTGCTTTAGAGGCAATCACATTCAAGAGCTTTTTCTAAAGACTTTTACTTAACTTTGTGTGTACATTTTGTAATTATCTTCTTATTGGGATGCACACTAAATTATTTAATCTTCAGGTCTTAGAAAAATCTGTATCAATATTTGGCTCTGACATAATTTCCCAATAAGCCTTTCTGCAATGCACTCCTGATGAGGTCAGTTCTACCCTCTAGAAAGTTTGCTTGCTTCTGAATCACAAAATGACTTATGATTTACAATTGAGTGTTATCTTTTCCATTCAGTTCTAGCTGTTCATTTCCTGAAAAGTATGGAAATAAATTCTTTCACTTGAAATAATGAGCCATGTTTCTAGTCTCTATGATAATGTCTCATTGTAATTACCTTAAGGCTGGATTATAGAATGAACTCACTGGCAGAGAATTGGATGTTACTCAGTTGGATTAGGCAAATACAAACTGACCTGTGGGAATGAAGTTGGAATTATTTACTCATTTGATCAGTGAGGAATGAACCACAAAGGAGAGACCAATAGCTTCTAAAATTTAGATGTGGGATGGATTAATCTAATACAAACTAATAACAAGGAAAAAAAGCTTTGTTGAGGTATTCCTGGAAGGACATTTCTTTAAATTAAGAGAGATTCACAGAAAGCCTATCTCTCTTCTACTCAGCGAATATGAATATGGAACAACATTACTCAGTGGCTGCTGTAGGCATTTTGCTGTAATGAGGGAAGCTGAGAGAGAGAGAGAGAGAGAGAGAGAGAGAGAGAAAGAGAGAGAGAGAGACTGAGAGAGATCTAGAGCTCTTTAATGTTTTCTACCCTAAATGCACATACCTTTGGCACTTCTAGTTATATGGGCCAACAAAAGTTCTTATTTTTAAGTATTTGTAAGTTAATTTTCTGCTAATTGCATACAAAAATGATACAATTGATATATTCACTTAATTCCTATAATTCTGTGTTCACCAGAAAATGATTATGCAATTGCAGTGGAATCAATCTTTTAATGTTTTATATTTGTTAAATTTTAAATCAGGATTTTAACTTAAATATTTGCGTCTTTTCTAATTTGTCATGAATTTCACTTTGAAACCTTTTAGTTATTCAACCAAAAATGCTAGGAGGACTGTTTGCCATATAAAATTGAGGTTCACAGAGCACTCTTGGAAAAGATATAAAATTGGAAAGTATCTTCATGTAGATGGCATTTAAATGGAAGAACTGGATGTGTCTATGAGTTGCATCTTTTGAGATACAATGAGGAAATTTGGAAACCTTCACAGAAACCTGACGATGTCACAGGTAGAGTTGAATATACCATTATATCCTTCCCTCAATGAATACATTTCTCAGTTCCACCTTTAATGTTTTAATGTAAAACATTCTCTTTCTGTCATTCACTATGGTGAAATTATTGAACACATATTAATCTAGCTCTTACTGTACATCTGGTCTCTTGAAGATGCTAAGACACGTGATAGTCTTAGTGATTGCAACAGATTCTTGAAAATGATACCTATACTAAAGAGCACTGAACCAAGGCTAGAGGATAGCGAAAAAGAAAGCAACTTTGAGGAATGAACACACTGAGCTCTTGAAGAACCATCAATAATTGCTACTTCTGGAGTAACACAGACCTCAGAAGACAGGAAATAATCACTGATATTTAAATGTTTTTCTAGCACATTGTTTTTCTTCATATATAATAATATGTTCAAAGCACGATTTTTTAAAGCCTGTTATATCATGTAAGAAATTCAAAATAGGAGTTAAAAAATAACATTTTCTTAGGTGGTATTTAAATCTCCTGTTGCTGCCTACTTTTTTAAAGAAGCGAATGGCATTTCAGAAAGGTAACAGAATCTAGAAAGCAAAAGATCACAAAACAGGTTAACAACAACTATAGCTCATGATTATTTTTTTTAAATAGCTACTTGTATTTTAGAAATACACAAAGGGTAATTTAAGAGGATTTAAAAAAATAATAAAATATATGTCAAGCCCACATTGCAAACCAGATTTAAACTCAGTGAAGTGATCTTTCATACATTATACAGTGGCAATTACCATGTAAATAGATTTTAAATAAAGTGATGTATTATTTAAAACCTCAGTGTTATATAAAGCAAGCAGGGGAAATGCTTGATATCTGTTTTATTTTCAAATAAGTAACCCATTTACACACAAAAAAGGGCAACTATTGTGCTAGATAATTTTAATTATATTTCTTCTAAAAAAGTGCAGGAGCCCCTATGACTATATATTTTCCCAATGTTTGTGGAAAACATTTCAATATTCCATATATAATCATGCCTGGTGCTTTTCCCATTTGAAAGCATTCTCCTTTTAGAAAATTTTTAATGAGAATTCTTAAAGATTGCATTTTATTTATACTGTTATAAATGACCTGAAATCACAAAAATCATGATTTGAGAATCCAAATTCCCTCCCAGATTAGCAAAGATTTTGAAAGTGTCTTTGCAGGAATTGGTCAGAAGGAGTTAGAGGAAGGGGGAGGGATATTTAAGGAGAGTTGTGTGAATTCCCACAAAGGAGACTATACCTGTGAATCCAGGACCAGAGCCACAATTTGCTGACAACCAGGCCTCCTGTTAAATGGGTGGCATTTGTACTTGCCACTGGGAGCCACATGGGAACTAAAAAACGCACCCATGTTTGTGGCAGTGCAGTTTGTGGTGGCTAGATCTTGGGAACGGCCTAGGTGCCCATCAACGGAGGAATGGATAGAGGAGATGTGGTATTTTTGTACAGTGGAGTATTGCTTAGCTATAAAGAATGGTCACATTGAGATATTTGTGGATAGGTGGATGCGGCTTGAGACCATGCTCATGAGAGGAATGGATCAGACTCATATGTGTGGATACCGAGTAGTCTCCCTAGTGTAAGAAATGGTAAGAGTACATAAGATTTTAAGGTAATCATTATTCCCCATTACATTGCTTTGAAGCCTTTTAATGTTTTCATTCATCACTGGGAATGGTTTTATTCTGTTTTGTTTGATTTTATTATGTGTGATGG